>JAQGCB010000041.1:0-41053 GCA_034698835.1 Protaphorura tricampata
GGGTCCCCACATCGTAGGCAAACTCTATGCTGGGGGGTAGAATCAAATCAAAAGATAATCTAACACTACTAACCTAAGATCAGAACATGAGACTAGGATGTGCTTTGAGACTAATTGGCACTATGTTCCCACTTGGTGGCGCCTTATCACCAAGCATCTCTCTTTGTTTTCGAAATTCCTGTACATGAAATGTGCCATGGTGGATTTTCGTCAACGCTAATCTCGTCACTCGAACGCCGTATTTAGACATCCACCATTTCCATGGCTTTGCAGACTTTGTTCGATGGGTAGGATTTCGAGACTGTACTTATCGGTGACCAGACTTCGTTCATATTGAGGTATCGATTATTACAGAAGTTGAGTCATCATCCGAGAGAACCAAATAACCTTTGACCATGTAGTTCATATAAATTGTCCTCATTGGACACTCGAACCAAACATCTCTTACAAGTCGTCGATTTTAAAAGTTTAGTATGAATGCTTGAGCTATAGAAGTTTCCACAATACAAAATGTTCGGTTAATGTGGTCGGTAAATTAAATCAAGGAACCAGTATTTTCATAGTATGGATAATTAATTGTCACTACGACACTACGAGAAGTGTCGACAGAAATTGGATTGGTTGAAATGTTTTGTTGTTGGGAGTCTTGGATTTAGGAAAATGGCGTAAGAAACTTCTTTAGAGCAAGCTTAATTTCTGTCCAAGACCAACATTTTCTTTCATCTATTGCAGTGGTCAATTCAATCATGCACTCGGACAGATTTTGTTTAGGACATTTCCATCTTTGCAAAAACTTTGCCAAGTTTCCTGCTTCTATGTACAATACAATTCACCATTTTTGGCATAATTTTGCGGAGGTCTGGTTAGGCACAACCACGAAACGTACCTGGATCGCCACTCCAAACTGTCTAACTTCACTTATCTGTCTAAGATCTAAAATTAAAGAAAAAAAATCAATTAAATTAATTACGACGTGTTTAAAAATTCTGAAATCATTCAGATGTGTTGGGGTTTCACACATCTGAGTGATTTGATTTTGTTAAACCCATCGTAATTAATTTAATTGATTTTTTTCTTTAATCTTAGTTTTTAGACAGGTAAGTGAAGTTAGGCACTTGGTCATGCAATATGGGCCTGGGTTGTTAAGGTGTGAATTTGTTTGCATTGTCTTTGAGACTTATTGACACTACGTTCCTACTTGGTTGGTGATGCCTTATCACTGACAGGCTTGCCATTCAATGTCGTTAAATCCATAGTCTGAAAGCAACCCAGCTAAACAAACGACCAAGATCGCCATCCCCCAAACTGCCTAACTTCACTTATCTATCTAAGAACTAAAATTAAAGAAAAAAAATCAATTAAATTAATTACGACGGGTTTAAAAATTCTGAAATCAATCTAATATGTTAACATGTTTGGGTTTCACACATTTGAGTGATTTCAGAATTTTTAAACCCGTTGTAATTAATTTAATTGATATTTTTTTCTTTTAGCGCGGTTGTGTATGAGTGGTGAAGTAGACAGATTTGGGATTAACTTCACTGCAACTCAAAAGACGAGGAAATCAATTAAATTAAACACAACGAGTTGAAAAGCGAGTTAAGAAAGTCCCAAAATCATCACTGAGATCTGTTGTGTCTCTACCAACAAATTAATTATTTATTTTATCAGAACTGCAATGATTTTATATGTATAAGTATTCACGACAATATTTTATAACATATTTTACATTTCATGAAATCTGTGTCCGATTACTACTGATTAAATATAATGATTTTTTGTGACAATCATGGCTGAATAGTCTCATTTTATGGTGTCTAAAATTTGAACATAATAATAATAAAAAATTCTTTAAAATTTAAATGAATTCAACCGTAATCAAATTACGGAAGAATTAAAAACAATCGCACGCTTAACTCAAAAGCAACAAAAACTTATTTTCAAATCCGGTTTCTCATATCTGGTCTTCTGACCCCATAAATAAGCATGACGATGAGCAAGATAATCCAGCGACAAATGACCAGAGTGAAGGTCAGAACCACCATCAAAAGAATTATAAAGACAAATATTGCGGTAGCTTCCTCCATTCTTTTCCTCTGATTGTCTTCACGACTTAACTGTGGCGGGTTCGTCGCTGATTTTGGGGTGATCGTCGTCGTCGGTGCAGTAGTAGTTGTAGTCTCAAACTTTCTGTAAAAAAAATATTTACAATAATTTATTACTATATTCTTAGCTGTTTTAAATTTTTGAACCATTCGTAGGATGGACCTGATGATATTATTTTCATTTCAAGAAGATCGAGTTACTTTGCGAAAGGAACTGAAATTCCGTACGTTATTTTTCATTTCATCCATTGATCTCCCAATACCTTAGACCTCACCTGTTCGTCAATGGCATTCTTCTGGGTGAACCCATCGCCAAATGAAACCCAGCTGAAGCCACAATCATTACAACAATAATCAATATTGGAAATGGCGGAGCCTGAATTCTCCCAAAATTCAACATTTTCAAACAAATAATTCACTCAATCCCAATATTTTTGCCAGTAGACCCAATACCGGTCCGTCGTAGTCATTCCCTGGAAAATTACTGAGCCTGTACTGTTTATTCAAAGTCCAACAATGTCAAATCTCGGTCGTCTGCGCTTGCATTAAACACTGAAGTATTCATTTCTTCAAGTCATAAGTCATAATTTGCACTTCCAAAGAATTCAGAGTTGAGACTGATAACGAATACATGTGTTGTGTTATGTTGGTACGAATTGGTACGACAAGACCGAATGCGACTTGAAATCGAAATCGGATACATTTGTTTTTTTCGTGTATTCTTATTCTTTTTGTCTGACCTAACTTGCATTGCATCACATTAACTGTAATGTATCAAGTAAGTGCCTTGGTTATCTCACAATCTCACAGAAGTAAAGTTTGTGGCGTAGATTCGGGTTATTATTTTTTGTCTCAGCTATTATTCCTAGGAAAACGCAGGCAAAGATATTTCCTTGAACTTATGTTTATGTTTTGTCTCAATTGTCTTACAGTATGCTAATAATTAATGCTGAAATGAAACATGAGTCAGCGCAATTATGATACGTAGACAAATTCTGCAAGTTTTTCGGTCGTGACTTTAAGTGGTGCTGGAAATTCACATTTATTCCATGTTTAGAATTGGCATTCGTATGATACCTTGGTCTGTAATGCCCTGTGACTCTATTCTTGAAGTACAACACTGCAGACGCGAATTTTCTAACATAATAGTATCATTTGCAGAAAAAATCTAAAAAATGCCCTTAGGAAGAATAACTTCAAAAAGACAAGGAACAAAAATTGCATTGCCTGGCAAATCGACATTCTGATTTTTTTGAAGTAAAATAGTGCTATTGAATGTCTGAACTACGAATAAATATATGTTAGATAATCTCAATTAAAATAACATGTTGGGTCGTGAACCACCATCCGAACCACAAACCAGTATTCTCATTCAGTTCTTTGAGGCTTTGTTACGTCCTTAGAAGTTTAGAAGAATAAAATTGTGCAAATTCTATGGAATGTCTATTTCAGAATTTATTATAAGGGCATAAACAAGGTTTCGTCCAAGGTTTTTTGTCTCAATTCGAGTAAAAATGTTGCAACAAATAAAATAAACCGAAATAAGTGTTTGTAATTTGACCTACATTATTGTCAACTGTGCATTGTAAAAATTGCAATCGTTTTACAGCTTTTTTGAAACACATGGCATAACATTTATAGGCGTATGTACAAAAAATAAATGGATTATTAAAAATGCGTTAAAAATTGCTCATTACAAAATGCATTCGGAGCTTCTAATATATTGCATATTTTTTGATATTCGATAAGGGTTACAAAATTGCTAAATGTAACGTAATATTGATCTAATCCAACATCAATGTATCAATTAATGAAGATGCTTGAGCAATTCCAAAACATTTTAAATGGAATGAACACATAATTTGCTCATAGTCTACTTGAATTCTTCGTTACTGACTATTCTTCCAAATTGTTCACCTTCTATGATACCTGTAATGTATATTGTACTCATATTCGCTCTTATCCAAGTTCTAGTTATAAATACTGGGAGTGCAATCGAACTTCTGGATGACTTGAACTTACGACTCCCGTGTCAACCTCAAACTGTACACTTGAGTAAGGCCACCAAATACCATGTATTTCTTTAGCCATTTTATAACATGTTTCCGAAAGGTACAATTCTGCCCGAGGCAAAGATTGATTTCTCAAGTCTGACTCTATCTGGATTTTCAAGTGGAGCAATCATGGCCGTACAATATCATTTTGCACATTCATCTGAGGTCAAAGGTGCTGGAATATTCGCTGGAAGTATGTCGAAATTTTGTTTATTTTGTTTACATCTTTTTGACAAAACTCCATTTTTCTAATCTAAATTACTTCTAGTCCCTTACGCGACATTCTATGGTAACGCGTTACCACTTCCACCTGGGGTCTTACAATTTCTGACTGGCCCAAATATTGTGGGCCCGGTCCCAATCGTTCCTTTACCATTGATTACGACCGACAACTCAAAATTAAAAGCCAATGCGGAAGAATTTGCCAAGACAGGGCTTATCGATGACCCCATAAATCTCATAGGTGACAAAGTCTATGTGTTCCATGGGAAAGTCGACACTGTCGTCAATCAAGGTAAGGACTGATTACCGAATTACCACAAATTATTCTATATTGGGCCAATACATTGATGATATTCTTTTTGCGTACTTCAGTATACGGTGAAAGACTTGTAAAAATGTATGAGGATTTTGGAGCCAAAGTTAGGGCAAAGATGGACATTGTTGCTGAACACACTGTGGTAAAATTATGGAAAAAATCCGAATACACTCCTACCATACGTAATTTTGCCTTTTTTGGAAATTTAGCCCACAGACAACTTCCCTACATCGATAAATGATTGTATAAATCTAGTAGAAACTCTACTCATCGGAGGTATGAGTAATTGTGATTATGAAGGAACTTTTGATATGTTCAATCATTTTTACGGAGACGATTACAAAGCCTCAGAAAGCAGTGACACACCTCACACTGGAAAATTTTCAGCATTTCATCAAGGACCTTATACCAGGAGTGGAGATGCGGTACAAGATTTTATGGATTCGAAGGGTTATTTATATGTTCCCGAATTTTGTCAAGATGAGGAGAACACTTGTAAAATCCATATTGCCTTTCATGGGTGCTTTCAAAATATTTACAATGAGTAAGTTGACAGAGTTACGCCAAGACATACACGTACAGGACAGGCAAAAACTAATGAGACTTTATTTTAATTTAGCCTTGTATGCAATAATTTCGCTTTGAATCAAGGCTACCTTCAAGTCGCGGACGCCAATAATGTTGTTATTATTTTTCCGCAAGCTGCCACCGTCCAGGTTGACTTTCAATTGAAAACCAATGTGGGTTGTTGGGATTTCTTTGGTGGAACGTCCAATACGGCCTGTAAGTAGAATTAGCTGAAAATTAGCGTTTTAACGGTTTGAAATGACTCTTATTTGTTCTCTAGGGTTCAAGACTGGTCTACAAATTGCGTCCGTTCGGAAGATCTCCCGAGCTGTGGCTAAATTACATTAAACTTTGCGTAGATGTAAAAAAAAGGCATAGCATTTGTACTGTACTTAAATATTATATTTAGAAATAGATACGAAATTAGGACTTGAATAAATCCGTTTTCGAAGTCTGGCATGCACAGTAATGTCGTATTCGTTGTATTTTTCAGTATCTGCGTACTTCATGGGTTAGTGAAATCCAATGGCTATATTTTATCAGATAGATAGAACATCGAAAATACCTACCAGACCCTTGGCCTATAATTAGTGCGCATAAGTGCTATAAAAAAGTTCTAAACCATTACAGCTTGTAAACTAAAAACCTTATTAAATCTCCACTGCACTGCATACATAGAGCCCTCATTTTTAATGGATCGATTTGTTTAAAATTTCTTATTCACTTCCGAGTCATCAGTGAGGCAGGCATTTAAACAGTCCATAGCGAATGAGTACAAAATATAAAGAATCAGTCCAAATATTATTGACGCACATAAGACACTCGTCACGGAGAGTAAAACTAATGCTGTTGTTGAAAGTGTTCTATCACCAGACTCCAATCTGTCCAACTCTTCTTGTTCTCTTAACCTTGTGTTTACAATTTAGAAATAAAAATCATCAAAATTTAGAAAATTGAGTAGACATATGTAACAACGTTCGGATTTTCTATACCTCAATTCAGACTCCGAAATATCAAAGTGGTGCTTGACGTTCCTAGCATATTCGAGCTGATATTTTGACGGAGCACAATTCACAGTCGACAAGAAAATATTCAAACAAACCAACACTATAGATTGCATTGATAAATTGTACAGAATTGAGCCCGAATTTTTCATTTCACGATCATTATTGAAATAAAATACTGTATATTAAGAAAATCGTCGTACGTATTGTTATGGTATTGCGTAGTTGTACCGTACCTATAAAATAGGAGTTCCTTGCAGGTCTTGAAATAATAATGTTGTGGTCATCCGGGTCTTATGGTCTTTAAAATAATATATAGAATACTTACTAGGCATATTATAATAAGTATGACGTATTTATTATAATAAATGATAGGACGAAATCAATTTGTTCATATTGTGGTTGAGTGATTTCCGTTTCATGACTTTGTATATGTATAGATTAATAGGAAGTGTGTCATTGTTTTATTCCCAGCAGCGCTTTGATTGCCAAATGCAAATAATTATGAACCCTGAAGTACCTCAATCGTCAACCTCATGACTCAAAGCTTAAAGCAAATCGAAGCTATCAAAATGTTAAATTTGATTATTTTAATGCCAGGATAATTATATTTTATGTTAAGTGAATCAATATTGGCGACTAATAGATATGATATGTGAAATGTTTGAAGGCGGTATAGCGAATATAGGCCCCTTAAAAATTCAATTTAGTCATAATAGTTTATTCTGACTCAAACACAATTTATTTGGATTTAACCAAATATTGATAATTAATAACTGTTAATAATACTAACAAATTAAACTGTTGATTTTAGTATCAATATAATCGTTCACCGGAAATCATCACATCAAAGGTGCCGACAGAGAGGCACTTCGGACTTTTTCATGAATGTCCTAATAAATAGCAATATCTGCACACCCACGAAAAGTTTCCTGAGGGCCACACCCGACAGCTCCATTTCCATCTGGGCACACTCCCCAATTGTTACCTTTAAATGTAGTAAAAATATTGTCAAATTACAATTATCTCATGCATGCCGGAATTAAATGAAATGTTATGAAACTTACCAGCCAAATAGTGCCACTGAAAGACGCACTGAGAACAACGAATACCGTCGGGCAGTTTGACCTTGTATTTAAAAATTGATATTCCACTTTCAACGTAATATTTTGTTCCGGATCCATCAGCTAATTGAAGTATATTTTGGGCAAAACAACTTTCACTTGCAGGAGTGTTTGGACTATTGTGTGGGCAGAGACGAAGTTCAAAATATCCTTTATGATTCGCCGTGAGTTCGACGAATATTTGGATTTCCTGAGACCATTCAAATGCAACTAAATCAAACTATACCAAACAAGTCTACTAAGTTAAACGGAAATTCGTCGTAGACGTGGACAAGACTACTCGTATATATACAGGGTGGGGCAGAAGTAACTAACCGCCTTTTTTGGATACAAGTAAATACCAAAATACCATTATGATTAGAGATTAGTGATTAGTCTGTCTTACCTGTCCAGCTGTATAATTTCTGGCAATTATTCCTCGGCTGAACCTTCCGCCGCCCTCATTTGCTCTGGGTCTTGGTTGACTGTACGGGTCACCGCATGGTCCGCATTTTCCTCCTTGTTCACCATGCTGAACCTAAAAGATTAAATTTAAAATTATTATTGTTAGAATTCTGAAAAAGAACAAAATTATCGGGGTGTTCTGTAAAATGAAACAGTTACCGAAAAACCACCACAATTCATCCCATTGTCATCGTAATTTCTCGGAGGATTTAAATGTTGAAATTCTGACATTCTCCAAAGACTCGATCTGTTCGGCGGTTCTAATAGTCTGCCATGACCTTTCACCTCAGAAAATAGGAACAATACTAGTAACACTACGAGGAAGCCGAAAACGCTAAATTTGGAAATTCTGTTCATTATTGTCAAAATTTGTTTGAAAACTTGGGATAAAGTCGAAATTTAAAAAGTGCAGGGATTTCGTCTGTACAGTTTTGTAGAGACGCAGGAAGTGAGTGGAATAATTTAATAATCGCATTACGGAAACTGCGTTTTTATACACCAATTTTTGAGTCCTTATCATATTTTCACCCTAAACTAGTATCATATCAACATAACCTAGAATTGATTATCAAAATATATACAAGCAGATCCATATACAAATCTGTTTAACAATGGATCATAATTTGTGATACAATCACTTTTGAGTTAATGAGAAATCCTTGAAATATTTTAGTTTGCTCAGAAAATCATTGACGACAATTAGAATTCAGAATGAATGAATTACATTAATTGGTTCTTGGACCCTGAAGTTGCTGAATTTCATTTTCATGAGCATGTGATAGGAAAAATCTCCTAGTGAGGTCATGGCACAATAATATTTGCCGATAATAATGGATTGTAAATAAATATCAGTGAGTGTGATAAAACTTAGGTCATGTTTCATTTATGTATGTAGAATTGCAACTGTAATTGTACAAGGTGACACATAATCGTTTGCCACAACACTCTACGGCTCAAATGGAGATTCTAGAATTTTTTTTGCGACATTCCAAGAGTAAAATTTTATGAGCCACCCTGCAGTGACTTAATTTCGGGCCTTTGATTGTATATTTTTAGATAATCTCAAAAAATGTTATGAATGTCAGGGACTCCTAAGAATTTTTGTGTTCAACGTGTACGCACTTCGTCCAAGTTTGTTCCATTGAAATATGTAGAAAACTTCAAATGTTCAACGCATTCGTCTAAAATGTAAATCCGACGGCAATAAAACTTGAAAAATTTAATCGCATTTCATTACAGATAATTGTCAAACTTTATTTTTACGTCAATATGAATATTTTTATTGATTTTTGGAACAGATCACGATGTTAACGATAATTACGACTCAATAAACCTACAACTTGCAATATTATTCGAAACAGATTATGGAGGACACCGGAAAATTACAGCATGAAATAACTTTTTAAAACTAGTATTAATTGCACCTTGTTAGGACAAGGGTTTTCGTGTAATTTCAAACATGCTCATTTTTCACACTATACAGTTGTCTCGTTCCTACGTTGGAATTTTACGTTTCGAGATAAAATGTCACTGGCTTGGAGTTGAATAGAAGATGATATTTTCTTCAAACCCGCTTCATCTGTTCCGTTCACTGATCCCGATAAATCTGAAAATAATAATATTACACATTTTATAGCATTAAATGTAGAACTCTATTTTAGAATTCCGAAGCATATGGTGTGATCTGTCTATATGGTTGATCTAATGACCCAAAACAGAATTTAAAAATACTACAAAAAAAAAACTCAGGAATTGTTGAAATTGAAATATGTAACTTCTTTATAAAATATCCACTGTATTTCTACGTTAAGAAATGAACTGCAATATATTCTGCTTCTTGAGTTTACAGTTAGTTGCATCAGTTCTACATTCCTACTCTTAACTCATAATGGTCAGACCTTAAAGTCTTAAACACATTATTCATACCGAAATATTATCAAAAAATAATAAGTCAGGTAACTTTGGTGAACTGCTGTTGTACCGATACAAAATCTGTACAGAAAATACGTGAACTTACGTTCATAGTCAGACCGATAGCCCAAGACTTCATGTTTCAATATGTCGTACAATTTGCAGAGACAACAACAACCGAATAAAAGGAGAATGAATATCCCAATTGGTCCAAGAAAGATAAATTTGATTGACTCTCCATGACTAGGATTTAGCAAAGGAGTTTCCTCTTCTGTGGGTTTTCTAAGAATAAAACTATAACTGTGACTGTGACTGAAAAACCGTCTTCAAATTCAGATTAACTATTCCTTCTTACCTGTTGAACGTGAAGTTTATCCCTTGCAAAATTGGCATCATTTTTCCACGAAATGTATTGAAAATTGTAACTAAATTTTGAATTGATTTCTTCTCAGCGAGTTGGAAACGTTTGAAAATTCAATAGAATAAGATTAAGCTGGGCTGAATTGTGTGTACGTTGGACTAGGTCAGAATCTCAAGAACTCCAATCTGTGTATAGTAAAGTTGGGAGGGCTCGAATCAAACAACGCGTAGCCAGCCAGTCATTACCAGTTTGAGATAGTTGGTCCGAGTAAATATATAAACTAATAAAAACTATCGAAGAATACTTGAACAGCTATCTCAAAATTTAGGATGTCCAGTGGATCCCTGTGTATGCATGTCCGGGAATGATAATAATAAGATATGTAAGTGCATCTGCTCTGCCTTTAATTATACGATAAGATTAAGGTCTGGCCCCTTTAGCTCAATGTATAGATCATGCTTGGGTCTATTTGAAAACACTACTGTACTTCTCATTGAATATTAATTCTACCAAAACCAGGTCGCTTTAAGGATTCATACTAACCCAAATCGTTTGACTTCCGAAGGTCACCAAAGTGACCCCCAGACAAGAGAGGGTGTCAAATGGGATGATATTGTAAAGAGGGCAGTAATGAGCATTTTCATACCAAGTTTCAGCATTGTGTGATGACTGATGACCCCTGTGCCCACTACAGGTCATCAAAGTTGTACAGGGAGGCTCATAAGATGTTGTCTCATTTGGTGACCTCTGGTCAGCACAAGGGTCGTCACACAATGCTGAAACTTTTCATGCAGATTGCAGAGTTGACGTCCTCTTAACATATCCCGGTTTGACACTTTTTTACTCGTGTTAATCAATTGCATTAATTGAGGTGTTAAATACAGGTGGGAAAATCACTCTAAATATTTAACAAGAGTTATAGTTAAGAAAAGTTAAAGTAATAAGCAGATGTTTTGTTTAAAAAGTAAGTACTTTCAATTCATCTGTATATTTGATGAACAGAATGAGCAGGACGTGTATTGCATTTGGGCAGGCAGATTGTGATGGCGGTTTTGGTTAAGGTGTGAATTTGTATGCCCTAGTAGTTGCATAGCTTTCAGACTAATTGCCATTCTGTTCCTATATGGTTGGTAGTGCCTTATCACTGCCACACCTCAAATGCCATGTGAAAAATCCGTAGTCTGAAACCAACCCAGCCAAATAATGGACAGGATCGTCATTCCAAACTTAACTTCACGTACCCATCTAAGAACTAAAAATAAAGAAGAAAAATCAATTAAATTAATTACGACGTGTTTAAAAATTCTAAAATCATTCAGATGTGTTGACATGCTTGGGGTTTCACACATCTGAGTGATTTCAGAATTTTTAAACCCATCGTAATTAATTTAATTGATTTTTTTTCTTTAATCATAGTTCTTAGATAGGTAAGTGAAGTCAGGCAGTTTGGAATGGAGTAGTCACAGATTCTGTTTTCCCTTGATCTTAGTACCTAACTGGTTTTAAATTATTGGCCTTCCCGATTATGGGATTCAAGTTGGACATGTATTTTGATAGATTATTTTCAAACTATTTTATTTCTCCGTCAACAACTATAACATTCATACAAAAATGAACATGTACAAGGAACAAGTAGAATAATTATTTTGTAAATCTAATGGCTCAAATGAATGCGTTTTCTAAAATATGTATTACGAATGGAACAGAAATCGGAGAAGTAACATTAACACCCCGCTGCAATCCAAATAGAGCTATAAAGTGTAAAATGTAAGTGAAGAATGCGAGTGTGGACAAAAATTGTCTCCCAGAGAAATACATCACAGTCTTTCAGGATTACTCGTAACATTTGAATACTAACAAATTATATACTGTACAATTGCATAAATATTATCGAAATAAATAAAAGATTGTAGAAAAGTTAATGATAACTAGGTGGAAGGACGTGAGTTATTAAAATTATACCTAATATTTATATTTACAAACAGTCATTTGATATTTTTCACATTGGAAAATTTAGTCACGACGTAGTCGCATTTTCAACTTGAATTTGAGATGGTCCAGCTGCTCCAGACGTCGAGGGCCTTACTGACTCATCTTCAGTTTCTTCAGTTAAGCCTAAAAAGCAAAATAATCCATTTAGTGCATTCAACAAACGCTTTTTCTGTTTGGTCTTTCGCCTAACAGTAATCGCTGTGATATTTTAGTGAGAAATTTTCCGCTTGCATCGGAAGACGTATTTTAAACTTACTTTCGTAATCCGTAGCCTCTGAAGCAACATTTTTCTCTGATACAAGATAAAGGAAAAAGGCAACGACCATGAGAAAAATTCCTGCAGCTATGGGTGCGACAATTGTCAAAGTGTAATCTGTTGGAGATGAGTCAGCGGAAGGATAGGAAACGGCAGTCTTCAGGGTTAAAACTTCTACTCCTTTATCACCAGGTTCCGAAATAGCCGACTGACTGAAATACAAATACAACTTTTAGTTTTAAGCTTTCGACACATATACGTAAAATCAAAAATAAGTCAAAGTACCCAATGAATCAAAATAAAGTGTAATTTTATTACTGAGTGCATGGGAATACAATGTCAGTCTCTTACGCATTATAACTGAAATGTTATTCAATCAAGTTTTTCGACTATTCCATGCAATTAAATCTGTTTAACAATTAAATATTTGTCATATAAGTTCAGTTAATTGTGCAGAGTCACTGTCCCTCGTCATTATGAGGTCTTTCTCCCGTGTGATTTCTACGCACACATTTCGCACTTATGTAATTGTCCAAAAATTTTACGCATACTTTTTGAACGAAATTATAGATCTACTAATTATAGATACTCGTCATCTATTTACCCAGTATCCTTACAGTGCAATTCTGAAATTGTTTGACGTGGTATCTGACCAATAGATTTTAACGAGCAGTGAAAAAATTGAATGAAAAAAATTATTCCTTGATAAATCGAAATTTTGCAATCAGCACAGCTGAGAATTAGTATTAGGTGTGGTGTGAATTTTTTTTTAGAATAATATTCCAAGCAACAAAACGAGGGAGAGACATTTGTGTATACACTCGGCTTGATCTGACGGCTTTAAATTTGTTATTCATTAGATCTGTTGTACAGCACATGTATAATTAGTTCACGGAGATGATTCATCGTTTTCAGATTCAGATCGACAGAATAGTGGGTATTAATTATTTATTGGTCATTAATTAATTACTTCGTCCAATTCCTAATTAATAATCTTTAGAGTTTACTCAAAATATTTTTAATATTGTAACTCACGTATTTATGCTTGGATCAACTGGACCTCCATTCACGGACTCTGTCATAAGTGCAACAATTTGTAGCACCGAAAATGGAACTAATAAAACACTTGCTGATTTAATCCTTGTCATGGTTGGTCTGGACTTTATTGTTCTACAAAT
Organism: Protaphorura tricampata; assembly: GCA_034698835.1. Classification (NCBI taxonomy): domain Eukaryota; kingdom Metazoa; phylum Arthropoda; class Collembola; order Poduromorpha; family Onychiuridae; genus Protaphorura; species Protaphorura tricampata. The sequence continues at coordinate 13,535 of JAQGCB010000041.1, forward strand.
GAACGGCTGCATTTTGTCACAAAATTCTGTGCTCGTCGTTTGTAACAAAGTTCTAAGCTTGACTAACTGAAATGTATTTGTACAGCAGTAGCCACTTTCACACCCACGACGGTCAAAGACTGTTATTTCCGTTTTGCTCTTCATTCAATTTTCATGTCATGTGGAAGAAATGGACCTCAAAGGCATTTGTCGTCGTCTTCATGTCATGATGTCATCATCATTCATTTGAGTTTCTGTGAATCAAACAAACCAAAGTTAACTATAACTTGTTAAAAGTTAAAGAGCATCAATCATTACGGATGCGTCAACAATTTGTACAGGGTGTTTCATAGCTATCAAATGAATATCCTCAAATTAATTCAAACTTCTCAACAGATTACAAACACGAAGACAAAGACTTTATCAAACATTTCCATATTTTTTCTGGGGGATGTGTTTGTTTCCTAAAATTGTTTCAAGAGCGAAACCTAGCTGATTATTGCCTATTTAAGATAGGTACAGAGAAAATGAGACCGGAGTTCCTGCGTCTATTCTAACTTTACTGAAGGAAAAATAGTGGGTTCGTAATTTAAAGCTATGACGCTACTATTAAACACCCTGTATACGAAGAAGATAGGGTGCTATTCTATAATACATGTTACAATACTATTATATTTAGTAGTACAATTCGGATGTTCGAATGATCCCTAGTTAGACAACCCTAATTTATGTTACCAAGTTCCGGAAATTATAAAAATGCTAAATTCTGATATTATTGAACAAATTGACCACCATGTCCTTAGTTAAAATAGACATACCCGTGCATGACTGCTATGTAGTATTTATGAAGAGGAGTCGATGAATGATAAGTCCTATCTCACTCTGGTTCGTTTAATGTTGAACAACAAGTACTACTACTACGCACCACAACAGCACAGTACAGCACTGATTTTGTCTACCAAAATGACCTATGGACACAGGGTTCAAATCAATCTATTTGTGACTGATTTATTACCACATGGCTTAATCTTCCGTTCTGTTCTGTCCTCTACGTAACGTAACGTAATGTAATTATATCGAAATGTTTCACACTTGACGATCTGTACTGTACTTTGTGTGAGAATTCAAGAGAATAAATTAATTTTCTTTTTGATTTAGAAGATGACCCTTTAAATCTCTGGTAAAAATTGACTGCCTTTATTTCAGGTCTACTTCACTGTGTTGTATTCATCAAATTAACTAATAATTTTCTCGTGGTACGTGGTGGTTAATGAGTTTTCAGAAACTAATTAGGTGCATTTTTCTACATTTGATCTACGGAAGGACAAAACCTATTCATTGAAATAGCAATTTACTGTGAATCTTGGGAAAATACTAACTCTTGTACTTCAATTTTCAACCCCAAAAAAAAATCATTTAGAAAAAACTAATTATTAAATAGGAAAACTATTAAGAAAATTAAAAACAAAAAAAATAGTTTACAATCAAAACGCACCGTTAATTTTTATATTCTATTACCTTGTATTTTTTTAGCCCATTATTTTTTTCTCCCAAAACCACAAACGTTCCTAAACTATTGAACTAAATCAAAGTAAGAGTGAGAAGTACTAACAATGGTGGCGTCTGTCCCTAGTCTACTGCAGTGCAACTTAACTAACTTGTATTTTTTTTCTACACTGTGTAGTTCCCAAAAATAACAAAGAACGAATGTCTGACCTTCATTTATTGGTTTGAGACTCCATCGTCACATCTGAATATTAATACTGTGACTGTGTATTGAGGAGCACAGCATGTAACTTGACAATGTCACTGGCAATAATGCTCACGTTGACCTTGTCTCATGGATTTGGAAAGTTTCACACTCACAATTAATTGCAATTAGTTATTTCTCGTGTCATTCCTGTAATGTAAGACAGCATACGAGAAGTTGGCCTCAAATAGTGCTTGGTTCCAAAAATTATTAGGTTAAAGCTGTGCAGCTATTTATTATGAGTAAAAATCCCAAGCGCCCAATTTTTCCTTTTTGAGAATTGCGTAAATTAATTAGACAGTTAATTATGAGTTCAAATTTCACTACGTAGCGTAGTTCAGCTCAAATGCAAGACAACGACTGAATTAAGAACTCACATTACCATATGATCCCACTATTTGCGTAGTTGTCCGCAAACCACAAATAACATTGTTTACAAATTTCAAACTTCACACTGTAGTGTAGATTCAGGCACTCCTCCGTGTTAAAATCGGCGTAATAGACTACGACAGCGAGTTCGCAAATAAATGAGTCGAGAGTTTGCAAAATATTTCATGTATAGCACAGCACTGTGTGGTGGGCAGAATAATACAGCATTAGACACAATCCATTTGTTCTCAGTCACCCCTACCCATTAACATTCGAAATTCAACGGGATTAAGTTTAGGCTTGGGTTTACGCAAAAAAGAATAACACGAGTTGAACATGTGTGAATTAAATTAAATAGGTACTACGTGTCTGTCAAATTAGAATTGAATCTATAATTTTAATTTGCGAATTTGTACGAAGATCACTGCACTCCACTTCACTGTACAATATTTTAGTAGTTTAAAAATAAGACATGTTATTTGCATGTACGTACGAGTACATATGTATGAGTTTTTCTTTATTGTTTTAATTTTATTAGTTCAGACAGCTGACATGAGTTGAGTATTTTGTTTGTTTTGTCAGGGGTTGGTTAATTTAGGTTTAACACAATATTTATTTAAATAACTTCACTCTCATTGAACGCTTCATTCGTGAATCCCTGTGAGTACATATAGGATGAGTCAACAACAACGGATCTCCTTGAACCGATTTCATCTGCAAAAATAAAAATTCAATTAGTAAATGTGTGTTATAAAATTATTAGAATTAATCTACTTATGTGCGTACCATTTCCAGCCATATCGATTGCAAGGTTGGTGGGTGTGAGAATAATTTCAGCAGCATTCTTGGCTGGAATTGGACTACTGGTCCTTCTTTCCTTCTCCATTTTACTCAAAGGTGACATGGAAATACTTCTAAGCTCAGGATCATTTTTTGTGACTGTTTTTGGCAGAGGTTTATCTGTAGGGAGACAAAAAAAATTAAAATCAAATAATAACCACAACGCAACGGGTGCGAAACTGATTCTTATGAACTACTTTAAACTTAGCTATTTACTAATTGAAGTAATAAAATACCAATGGGGCACAGCTAGAATTTTGGATTAAATTTGTTAGCCAATATTTTGTATCACTAAATTAAATTTTATTTAGGTTTGGTTCCCTCTTTATACTCTGAATCATTTTAATCCTGAAAAATATTATCAATACCCAAAATGCAATTGAATCTGACACACAATGGCCATAAAAAATCGCCGAAATTCATATTGAAAAGATTCGAGATTTGTTGAACTTGGAATAATTATTGATTAAATCGTGTTTATGTTAATAAATCAATAACGGCACTCATTCTAAGGGTTCACGTGTTTTTTTATAACAGAACAAATCTTTGAATGGCTCGGTCAAGAATTTTTCAAGTATGTAGTTAACTAAATACGTGGAATCTTCTTGGGCTCGGTAAATCGTCCTAAAATATAATATGCTATGATAAAAACATTTTTTTTGGGTTCATGTTTGGATTATTCGTTTTAAAAAATTGGAGATTCAACGGGCAACACCTTAACGAAAACTAATACACAGTTTTGACCAAATTTAATAGAAAACAACATTTACGAATGGGTATGGAGCTTGATTGCCTTCTTCCAAGCGATGGCCGTGTCTCCGAAGACTCTTTCTTATCCAGTTCGGTAATGATGCTTTTTTAGTAAGAATACAGTTTCACCTTCAAACAAAAATTACCTTTGAACTCTTTAATTTCTTGGTAAAAAATAATGATGAAGAATATGACGACTCCGAGGACAATAAACCCCGAAATAGCGGATGTCACCGTCACTGTTAAGTCCATTGCCATCTTCCTTCCTCATGGATTCTCAACAACTCATCGTCCCTTCTTTTCATTTGAACTTTTTTAACTCTCAACTTGTATAAAATATCAATTTTTAATTACATTTTGTTATGTATTGTCCAATCCCTTGACTTGACACACTTAACGATCAGGAATCATTTAAAAACAATCAGCAAGCAATAATAAAAAATCCAGAGAGCGATTTCTAATACAATTTCGAACGACTACGACTACTATTCAGATTCAGAATGCTCAACGTAAAATAATAATTACCACTAACTAAATTCGTGTGTAGGCAAAGTAACAATGGTATGGGTTAAAATTATGTTAAGCGAAACGCTGCTGACTATAGTGCCTCTGAGTTGCCTCATTTCATTAACATTGCATTGCATTGAATTGCATTAGATTTCTACATAGGTAAGTCCATGCATGCGGAAAGGAAATTGTTGTTGACATAAAAAAAGCTTTTGCAAAAAGTAAGTTCTTCTAACTAAGGCTCACAATTGCACTACTGCTTACAATACTACTCATGCACATGTTCAATGCATGCCTAAATCATCGGAGGAAATAACATGTTAATTTTCAGACGGGGTTTTCGAAAAAAGTCAAAATTTTATTTGGACTGATTTTTTCTATTCTATTGAAATGTGAAATATTTTGTAAAAAATATCACAGGTGTGACTTTAACTCTTTGGGAACGCCACTGCACTACTGGCGCTACTTAAATGGACATACGGCTTATACGACTACGACTACGACTGGTTTGCCTTCAATTTATTATTGTATTAAGTTATGCTTACACGCGCGGCGCTTACCTGTTTTGGCATTTATGGCAATGCAATAATACATACGTATATGCTCATACGCAGTGGCCAAATTGAAAAATACACTGACAATTTATGGAGCTGACTATACCAGTACCAGTATGGCTGACATATAAACATACTTACTTTGTTTAGAAGATTTTTTGACGCTTCAGTGTGCAATGATAGTAGATAGAGTCCTTGAATTTTTATATTGCCTGCAGTTCATCCATTGTTTTGGCGGTTTGGATTCTCTGGATTCATGAATAATGCCGGAAGTTTTATGTGCGTGCTAGGTTTTGAAATCTGGATAATATTTGGCAATGGCAATGTTTTCCCCAAAAATGTCAGTATAGAATTGGGGACACGAATTAGACAGAAAAATGAGGCGGAAAACAATATAGAGCTGGAATTTACCATTGCAATTATTCCTGAGTTCGTGACATTTTTGTGACGAAATATTGTCAAGCATTGATGTGTCCGCTCCGTAAGAAATTAGACAGCAAATTATCGGTCAGGCCGAATCAAAAACGTAAAATTTGTCTGATCGTTTTTCTAATCACAGCTAGGATACCTAGTTTGAATGAGCGTGAGTAAAAATGAGACAACATCAAACAGAACATTGCATTTCAGCAACTTATTTTTTCAAAATTCATAATTTTCAACAATTTTTTTAACTCAACGACATTAATTAAACACAGCACAGCATGTACTCACGATTTTTTTTATTAAGTCCAGATATTCAAAAATAGTTTCATAATACGTACATTGCTTTTTAAATTAATTTTTTTCCCGTGTATGTCCATTTTTCCATATTTTTTCCGAATTTCTCAAACAATCTCTGATTTCTTTCATACAAATCTAAACTTATAAAAGTACTTACTCATGAATACAATACAATATGTATTACACTTGACATTTTTAAATGTAATTGAGTTTTTAATCTCTCCCCGTGCATATGTCCGTCGTCCTGTCGTCGTTCTCTTTGAATACATAAATTAATCGCTGCTGACTGGTGACTGTGTGGTAACAATGACTTCTGACCTCTATTCGTATCCTTTGTTATTTTAGTTTCATTTGTACAGGGTTGGTTGACTCCCATTTCCCTGTGAATCAATTCAGGAAGATATCAAACCTTTAGCGATCATTTATTAATGTGAAATTTGAAAATTGTGAAAATGAATAAATATTTTTCTTACAAAATGAGAACGGTCACCATTTTTCATCATTGGAGGAACTGCCAATTTGGGAAATCCTCCTGGTGGTTGGTTGACCATTCCAGTCAAAGGAATTGGAGCGGGTTGACCAGGTGGAGCTTTCAGAACTGTAATTAAACATGAAATAAAATTGAAATTATATAAAATTAGTAATTTTCTTAATGCACATAAAATGATGACTTCTTTGCGATCACCTCAGCGCCAGAATTTTGGGGCTCGGCAGAAGATGGATCTTTTAAATAAGTTTTTACAAATTAGAATTTGTGAAAAAATTGAATTGGATTTGTGGTCAGAATTATTATCTGACCCAAGTCGACAATTACAAGTAATGTAATTACCGCCTCAACAAAATGTCTCCAAAAATGTTGACAATTCAATGATTCTAGAAAAATTTAAATTAAATTCTCCAACACGAAACACTTAAAATAAATTCTATCGTCCAATCCAATTCATCTCCAGTAGATGTGATATATTTCATATTTATATCAATTATATCTGAATAATATACCAATTCGGATAAAAAAAAATCCGCTCAATCACCTGTTTCTGTAAAAACATAATGGTGATTCATCACTCAAATGGTTTTCTACAATTTCAATTTCCTCACTACGTCAAAAATAAATTAAATCTACACAATACAGTATAAAGATAATGCGACTACATGAAGAAGTATTCGTAAGAGCCCTTGTGGTTATGTTGAGTGTGTCCACACAGAATACATTGCATATTATTATTGTGCGGACATCGCCCGTGTGTACTACCACTGTTAGTTGTGTCTGAAACGTAAGATAATCAAAGAGCACATGTATGCGAAAGGCCGACAACCAAGAACTGGTACCGCTGGAAACCCCGATATACATTAAAACGAATTACATTGTATTCGTAAAAACCGAGTTAACTAACCAGTAATTCCTGCAAAATTTGATGTCCCACGTCGATTCATCCTCCTGACCTTACAACAAATGCAGTAGCAGATAATCCCAAGGACGAATAGTCCAATAATTGGACCAATAATTATGGTGAGTGCAACAGGGCTCAGATGTGCTACTTCATTCGCACCGTCTTTCACCTTATCACCTAATCTGTAATTTAAAAAATTAATTTCACGTATTAAAAATTTGGAGATATAATTTATTCCTGAGACTCCGATAAATATTTCAAGTCTCTGTTCAGAAATGTAGATTATGAATACAGGTAACAAATGTCCGATGTAGTTTTAGTTTGAAATAATAATTCGAAATTATAGTTATTTTGAAAATAAAATGAAAAATTGTCCGAAAAATTACAAGTCTCTAGTTCGAAACTATATTGTTTTTTAGCTAGAATGTTATCCGCCGAAAAAACGGTCGTCCTTGTTCCAAAAACCCTTGTGTAACTCATTGGAGTAATTTTTAGTATCAGAGTTTTGTGTGAAAAATAATTTCCTTGTTAGTCCGAGAAATTTTCTGTCATTTTCTGTTAGAATAAATTTTTTTGTATTAAAATATCAATGCAACCAAACTTACGTCCGATTAGAAGTCTCAGCACCGGACGGTGTCAAAACAGAGATCAAAGTAATCACAACTGTCAAGATTGAACAATTTTGTAGCTTCCATTTGTGGCGTTCTGGAGACATTCTCTGAGTATCAATTTAAATTCACACCGTGCAGAATCCAAGTGACAACACAAACACAACACAGCCGAATCTCACAACTATTCTCGCACTGACCGTCTCAAGATTGCAAATTGGACTTAATTTTTTGCACAATTTAGCACAGACAAAATTTAAATTAATAAGTACGAAGTGGATTAAGTTTAATGCCCGAATTTATGACCCCTCTATGTATGACTCATACACAGTTGACACTTTATGACCTCATTAATAAAATCTTAGGGTTAGTATGAAGCCAATATTTTGACTCGGACAATCACGATTCATCACACAACCACTGTCCCTCTTCTTGCACTTGCTGTAGCGGTTTAAAAATTCTAATCCAACACAAACGGGAAATGCAAATATGCAAATGTTGGTATTGGAAAGGACTCTGTCTCTGTCTGATTGAGAAAGTGAGTTATTGTAAATGATTTATAAATTGACTGAGGAGTTTGGTTATTGGGACATGAGTGACTGGGTACAATCTTCGGAGAATGTCAATGGCATGACACGGCATATGTACGTAGTACGTGTGCATGCAGTGCAGTGTGTGATGTTTATGTATTGATGACTGTGACTCTGGTTCTTGTATTAAGAATAGAAAAGTTAAGTTAGTGTTTCTTCATTTAACGAAGACGACAATGATGATGAGGTCGTCTCGTCAAAAAAGAAGACGGCGACGGTGACGATTGAGGATGACTACGAAAGAATTAAATTGACTAAGGTTGAGTTTAACTTTAATAAAAATATACATGTTGCAGTCCATGCTTATTTTCAGGTTAGATGAAAATGGCCAAAAAATTACATGGTCCGAAAATATTTTAAGATTTGGTGCGCATATGTACTGAAATTTATGGGAAATTTTTTAATTGTATCCGTACTTCAGCCACATTTGTCAGAGACATCGAACCCCACGTGAAAATAAAATATCGTTGTTGCTTTCCGTTTCCAGCTGCCAGGACCATACAAAATTATCGTACCGAACACGAGCAATATCAAGATGACCTGAAAACTGGAACTACACAACACAGCACAGGCGGCAACATAACATCCATACATTACATGGCTTGGCATGGCATTATATTACTTCCATGAATTTATGGTCAATAGTGACTTATTATTTATTATCAACATGAAAAACACATGAGAAGATATGAATGTATGTATTAAGTTCGGTACAAATATTGTGACTCATTTTCTTTAGACTCCACTACTGCACTGCGTTGCCTTCAGTAGCCTTGTCTTGCCTTGTGAATTGTGATTGATTACAGTGATGTATTGAAATAAGTTGAATGACATATGTACATGTACATTTGTACATACATGGAATAAAATGAAGACAAGAAAACTTGACTTGCTCTGTTCTGTTCTGTTCATGTTGATTCAGATGAGAAAATATAGGTAATAAATAAGCCAAACAGTCTAAACAGTCAAAGATAATCTCAAAAACTAATCTGAACAAACTGTTTGGGCTGTCGGTGGATGCATGCATGTATGCAGATTATTTTGTGTGACATATGTGTACGTACGTGCATGGATTTTCTTTAGCTAATAGCATATCCGTTTAATTTTTAGTCCAAATGTATGCATGTGGGCTAGTTCAGTTAGAAATATCTGTCCGGGCCGGATGCAACTGGACCGAACTCCTGAAATCCTTAATTTCTCTCTGACTCGGACATAGCAATAGTTCGATTAAGAGAGTTTTCTGATTAAGCGAGCGTTGATAAAGAGAATGCAGGATAATATGTACTTACTTGTAAGGAGTGCCAAAAAAAACACGTACGAATAATGACCGAAATTATATTCTTCTTTTCTTATAACAAAATAAACAACTCACGATATGACGGGACAGACAATGTATATGTATGGCGAATTTCTCATATCCTGTAATATAATGCTAATTTATCTAAACAAAGCTCTGAAACGTACAACTGAAAAACATACGAGTTAAATTTTCTAGACACTTTGGAAGAATTTTTAGAAAAGTTAATTTTGACTAATTAGTGCAATTGACATTATAAGGACGATATCACGAACATACCTTCGTAAATTTTGCGTAATAATTGACTGTTGAGAAATTTTTTCATAGGCTTAAAACAAACCTAAACCAAATTTTAACAAATAGTGGATTTTTAACGCAAGATTTACTCTCGTATTTAATCAACAAACTACTAATTAACTATTGAACACAATTTTTAATGAGGTGGCGAGCCAAATAGAATGAGTACGTGTGGTATTTATTCACCCGTCCTAATAATTCATACGTGATCAGCACTTTTCCTCCATAAAAACTTCAGGTTGTAATTCCGGGATTGTTTCCACTGAAAATAATTAAAAGGTAAATGTAATTATTAGAAAATACGTGTATGAATATTTGTATAAAAACTATGTACTAGAGTGATGTTTCAACTTACGCTTTGAAGAGGTCAATTCTGGACTTCTACTCAAAGATTTCTGGTGGTGGGTTAATTTTGTTGAGCAAAGGTACGTCCGACTCTCCGACATTTGAGTTGACCTTGTTTTATTTATTTCTGTTAATTAATTTTTTTTAGTTGATTAATCATTAGTTAGCACTTAATCACTCGCACAATGCACATCCTTGGAGGAAACGGTAACTGTTTTAACTAATGTTTCGAGCATTGACCAAAATAATGACCAACTTAATCTAAAACTTACTTTTAAATTCTTTTGACTCCCCATAAAAAATGAGGACGAATATAACAAATACGGCAATCAGGATAAAGAGTGCAATGCAACAACAGATCGTCAAAAAATCCTCTTCCGGTAAACTGAAATGCTTCTGTTCCCTGTGTGAGAATGAAATTAAAACACGTCCATTACAATTTTGCGTAATACTACCGTAAATAAAAATTAACAAAAGTTACATTTTGTTCAATGTATTTTGGTACTTACACATTATTTGACGTCCATTCCAACTCTGTACCATTCGTTTCCAAAGGTTTTCCATGTGAACTATTCAGAAACATTGCTAAAGTGACGAGAAATATTGAGAAATACATTCTGTCCTTCAGAAATTGGGAAATAAATGAAAAATCGCAGGACACGTGAACGTGAACTTGCAAGGAGAGACGTCAACTCAACTTCCGAATGACCGCAATTGTAGAGTTAATGCATTTCGATAATTTCATGGGTTAGATTGAGAAGTGGGCACTTTGACATATAAAATTAAGGATGTCTAATTATTTAATTAGTTTAATCTGCGGTTTCTGGACACTTTGGAGCCCGTCTGTCTTGTGATAAAACTTGACATGCCACTATTTTTCTTTGCTATTGAACTTTTATCGAAATAGTAATGTTAACCACCTTGGGTTGCCCAAAAATGCTTATTTTATTCAGTAATACTTTTCACTATATTTATTCTTAAAAAGTAAGATCCGATGCAAAAATAAAAGAATATTGTTAATGTAAATATGTAAAATGTAATGCAATGGATTGCTGATTTAGTGAATCACGTATTTGTCAGGAAGCTGCAATCAGTTGCAGATAAAATACAGAATTTTTGGTCGCATGAAAGAGATTACGATTGAATAAACACAAATAAACAATTGCAATTCCGGATAACCCGATATCGGTGTCTGGAGAATTTTTAGGATCGAATACTGTGTAAACATACCTAAATTACGGGTACCTAAATTACGGGTACCTAATTTGCACGTTGTGAGCTAACAATTATTCAAAAATGAATTCTTGGTTACTTTTGTACTACTCTGTAGGTATTTTTTATCTCAGTTTTACTGAAAATGCGCACTTTTATTGCGGCAATAAGAAAAATGGCAACAGAACGCAGTTTTTTTAAACCCCAAGTCTGCGCGGAGAACGAAATAAAAGTTTTGAAACAAAATCTGGAAATGCCAAAATAAAAAATTCTCATTTCAAAATTATTTCGAAATAATACAAATGTTTTCAAACAAATTCAATATAGCAATTACAATCATATTACCAGATATGGAAATAGAACCATGCGCAGGCAGAGGTAATTGGAGCTTGAGATACATAGAGAGTTCCATAAATTAAATTTAACCTTTCGACCCGATTTCGAAACAAAGTAATCCTATCTGTATATAGCTGACACGATTTCGAAATAGAAATATGGGTATAACAAAGAGTTGGACTTTGGACAGTATACTGACAGCGGGCTGACCTTTCGACCCGATTTCAAAACAAAGCAGACGTTTCGAAACAAAGGTTGTTCGGAGGTCAAGAATGAAGAAAAGTTTTCGAACAAGAGAATCAGTTCTTTGTACACGATTAGCTTTCAAAGGAGGAGGACGTGTATGATGGATGCTCCGGATATGAACACACCAACAATGCCAGAAACAAAGGCGAAAGAACAAACTCCTAATAAAATGGAGGTCAAAAGTGGCAGGGCGAAAAAGAAGGTAAGTATCAATACAGGGTGGCTCATAATCACTTAATTATTCAAAGAATTTGGGTAGATAATTAACCAATACTTTTGTGATTGATATTTACAAGCCCGTCCCTGACGAGGCGAAAGATGAAAAATATTGGGAAATGCGTCGAAAGAACAATGAAGCGACCAAACGCTGCCGAGAGGCTAAGAAACAAATATTTGACGAGATTCTTACTGGAAGTGCCACTCTGGACAAAAATCTGGAGAAAATGAAAGGAAAAGTTGAAGCACTTGAAGAGAAATACAAACAACTACGCAAAACCAATCAATCTCTCCGGCACTCTTTCACCAAAATGTCAAAAATTTGTCAAGGTAAAAAATACAAAGCATACAATACTTGAATTTTAATAAAATTAATAAAAAATTAATAAAAATTTAATCAATCAATCAAGGTCATTTGGGTGTTCGTGGAAAGAGAAAATGAGAAGCATTTTGGAGATAACCCCCACCCCCCCTTGAGCTCACGACTCATCGGAACTTCTGGAAGGCGATCGACTTGGGAAATCGACCCATCGGATCTTCTGGAAGGCATGCGATCGACTTGGGAAATGGACCCATCAGTCACAATTAATTAATTAATTATAATTATTAATATTTAATGAACTAAATATTACTGTCAAATAAGAAATCAACTTATTTGTATACATACACTTTGTCATCTCCAATAAAAAAATTGTACTAATATTGTATTCTGTGTAAATAAAATTAATCGTGTGCTCGTAATGGGTTCATTCACTTTTATTATTCTCATTAGTAAATAAGAAACATTTGTGAATTTTTAGTAAGAACTCTCCACACCAGTGCAGTTCAATGCCTGCACTGCGCATAAAACTTGCAATATATTATTCTGTCGGATCTGACAGAAAAACATTCGAATTTTAAAAATTGCTAAGATCGATGGTCAAGTATTGACAGATCTACAGATAGTAAATGTTCCACCCTGACCTGGTGCCAATAAATTACGACAACACTATGAATAAATTAAACTTCGACATAGGCTTTCGCTGTCATTTTGTAAAATATGATCATTTGTATTTTGTATTTCGAAACACTATTTGCAATTGATCGGTGATATCCTAATTGAAGTCCAGTACACAAATCACATTATAACACATGTGGGATAAAAATTGATAAATACTTGAGGTTTCGGTCACATTCGGACGTTCAATAATGAAATGTACACATACGTATATATTAGTTAATTCCTTTGGATTTGCATATCATTGCTATTTCACGCTTAAATCTCCTGATATCTAAAGTAATTTTGAGTACGCATCTGCCCGAATCTTAGTAACCCACGCCTTATCAATAGTTTATTCTTGGCATTCATAATCATAGTTTGTTACTGAAATAGTATTTTAGTTCTCGGCAGAGATTAGCCAATTATTTTATGCCGTGTACAGGGTGGTTCATAGCTTTACCCGCCCACGGCCGCAATTATTTCACTGTTATCTCAATAATTTAATTAAAGCTGAATTTTAAACGATCTGTGTGCAATTTTACAGTGTCCGAAGTCTCACCAAAATACATTTCCCGGTAATCTGGTAATCTCGAACATTGGTTCTAAGGGGATAGACAAATATTTTGAAACACCCTGTACTAGAAATGACATTGTAAAATTCACTGCCCCTGAAACTACCGAATCACGATCCGTATTCCCCGTGTAAACATTCTAAAATAAATTTTTGGATCCACTTAAGTTATAAGTTTGAAGTGTTAATAAATCACACCTTGGCCGGTTGTGCAATCTATCCCCTATATAAAGACCCAAGTATCTTTTGACTAATTACTGGAGCTTCAGCATCCAATCAATCATGGCAAAAATTATTTTTGCTCTGGCCCTTGCAGTGGCCTACCTTGCCACAACTAACGCTTGGCCTTACGGAGAAACCCAAGTCCGTGGTGTCAATTTAGGTTCTTGGTTGGTCCTTGAGAAATGGATCACTCCGAGTGTTTTCGCTGGACTCCCAGACTCAGTCAACGATGAATACCAACTTTGTCGACATTTGGGGTATGCAGAGGCAGAGAAACGTTTACGAAATCATTGGGACAATTGATTCAAGGAAAGTGATATCATTGCACTGAAGAATGCTGGGATTAATCACATTCGTATCCCAATTGGTTACTGGGCTTTAGACATTAAAGATGGTGAACCATGGGTATGGGGATCTTGGGATTACGTCGTTAAGGCTTGTGGATGGGCAAGGACTCATGGTCTTCAAGTCATGATTGATCTTCATGGAGCACCTGGTTCACAAGTAAGGGAAAAAAAAACTTTGACGCTTTTGCTTATCTTTCTATTTCATGTGGTAAAATGTATTAGAGAAACTCAGGTAAAATTATCCTGTGTTTCGGTGGCTGTATGAAAACGGACCCAAATTTTATTTCTCTGTGTTGTAGAATTTATTTACATAAATCGGTACATAAAAATATGTCCAAATAAAATTTAACAAAAATTCCTTCGTGGTTATAGAATGGAAACGATCACAGCGGACAATCCGGGCCAATCAACTTCTACTACAATGATGAAAACTTGAACCGAGCCACAAGAGTTTTATGACAAATTGCAGGATGGTAAAATGCTGCAGAATCGCGGAATACAGTTTCAATCATTCAAATTTTGAATGAACCCGTACTTTGGGATGACTACAATTATAGGCTAGGGCTAATTATAGGCGTCTGAAGCAATTCTACCGTCAAGCTTATGATGAAATCCGAAAATACAATGACATTGCTGTCATTGCTGTCCATGATGCTTTCATTGACCTGAACAATTGGTATTACCTTCGTGATGACCCACACTATTTCTGGGTCATGTTGGACACTCATTTGTACCAAGTTTTTGGTGATGGATGGGCAGATATGACTTGTCAACAACATTCTTTCCATCCATGCTCTTATTGGGGAAAACTAGTGGAGTCTAATAATAAATTATGGACGGTTGTCGGTGAATGGTCTCTGGCAACCCCAGGTCAATTAGGATGTAGAGATCAAGCACTTTTTGCAAGGAATCAAATTGGTATCTTTGAAAAAGCAAGTGGATGGTTCATGTGGAGTGCTAAACATGAATCTGGTTGGAATGAGTGGAGTTTCTTAGACTCTGTCAGACTTGGATGGATCAATTTACATAATAATATTCAACCACAATGTTAAATACTACTAAATTATTCAAACTCTTTGTAACAGAAAGTCAGATTCAGATGTTTATATTTTTTGTAGAAATTGACGACTCATTCATTCGAAAATAAAATATACTTTTGAATGTGTACGATTGTAATTTTAAAAATTCCTATAGTTTTTATTGAATATCTTCTGAAGAAAGTAGTCCAGTCCAGACTGGCAAAAAATATTCTAGGATTTATTTGTATGCTAAAAAAAACATTTATTTTCAACTAATAGAAAAAAAAGTCAGTTATATTTAGAAAAAAAGTAAAGAAAATTAACTGGCTCTATTTGAAACATTAAAAAAAAACACGATTGTAGGAACTGGATTGCGATTGTCTGTCGTGTTACTTTGTATAGGTACTTGGCGTCGTCCTCGTCGTCTTCATTACTTTACTATGGTGAGGGTACGATCCGTTGTCAAATAGTGCATATGCTCCTTCCTCTACTATAGTGTAAGGGAATTTCTCTTTCCGAAATCACACTCATCTAATGCTAATTCAAGAGCTGTGCAAAAGTTCAGGCTAATTTTATTAAAACTCAATAGTGTACATCAGGTTCAAAAGTCGAGTGACATGGGTTTGGACAGGGTGAAGTTAAAAAATGATGCTGAATTTAGACAGGACCGGATGGCATTCCTGAAATTGTAATCAATAAAATACAATCATTGAATAATTCAAAACCTGCACTACTGTAAAATAACAATTTAACAGCAGTCATCGTGTAGTCATATTGAGAATAAGAGCACAGGGTAGTACTCTGATTATATCCAGCTACTTTAATAACTATAATAAAATCCAATTAATAAGTAGCATAGCATACGTACGTGAGTAAATAATTGCGTTGTCCCTATTCCCTCTGCAACAGCATGATGAAACACAGCAGGCTAAACAAGTACAAAGTAAAACACCTATGACAGCAATCCCGCCAGCCAACAATGCAATTTCAGTTTCTGAAAATCCAGCAATTACTTCTATTCCATTTGAGCTGGTTTTAATCTTCAAATTTCTGTAACGAGAAAACATGTTATCGCGTTACCTCAACTCAGATTGTCGACTAGTACATCTTCAAAAACAGAAATATTTTTTAATTACCTTTCCCCCTTTCCGACGTCATACATTTCACTTGCTTTTAAATTGGTTGTAAAAAATGAACTAACGTGTCCAACGTAAAGGCATAAAACAATGATCAGTGAATTTTTAATATTGAAAATGACTGTCTCCATTGTAATTCTGGAGTATGAGTTTAACTTTTTAGCGTTTTTCTTTTGCGAGTGAGTAGGAAGGTAAAAATAAAAAATAATTCACAAATTCTGCAGAATTGCAAGCACTTTGGTGGGATCTGAATAGAAAATGAATAGGATTGAAAACCGCAGCAGAGGAAACGAAGAATTGTTGGTAAATAAATAAAATGCGCAAAAACAAGTACGATTGCGATTGTGCATAACGTGGCAGGTATCTGGGTTCAATACTTTCTAGAGCAAATAAAATGCATAGAATTAGATGAAAATGTGTTTTGCAGTAGTAAACAATACTTCCGGTCTATCTCAGCATAAGTACTTACTTATTCTTCAGGATGCTACCTACAGTTTTCAGACTCCGACAAAATAAGTAAATATGATCATATTTGCAGTATTTAGTCAACAATGAGTTCAAGAATTGTACATACTTTAGGTAACGAACGAAAACCTGGTGCGGTCAGCGACCGACTTCAGTGGAGTTTACAGAATTAATTTCGTTTCTTTATCTTTTGAAATACTGTGTCTAATATGACACAAAATAAAAATATTACAACAAAGAACTAACAAGGGATCAACCATAATTTTGCTCCGTGGCAGACAGACTTGGGTCAATTACTTTGAAAATGTAATTAATTACAAATTACACCATCATTTTTGAAACTAATTTAATTGCAGTTACAAATTATATCGAAATGAAAGTAATTCATTGTAATTGCAAATTATATAGCAAATTGTGAAAGTAATTAATTACAATTACAAATACGTGGAATTTCATTTATTATGATTTGTGCAGACGAAATTCGATTGATTCATGACTATTCTTTGTTAGACTCATCGCAAAGCTAAAATTAATCAATGAGTTTTCAAATCCTTATGAGTTTTCTAATTTTCTCACTCAAAAGTAAAGGTTTCTCGTCATGGAAGGGATTACTGCGTTTTATTCACCCTGTACTCTGAAATAATTAATGGAAAATGTTTCCATGCCACTAACCATCATGTGTAATTCTGATTTGAAATCAGTTTGTTTTTTTTTCTTCAAAAATCATAGTGACCCTTGACGGTAATTCAAGACAAAGAAATCTTACAAGTAAAAAATATCGTTTAGAATACAAAATACAATCACAAGATGTCTAACCCTGGAATATCCCCTCCAGTTCAGAATGCAAAGAAATCAATTGCTCCTGTTCCAAATGCATCCGACTCAAGCATTGCAGCTGGTGCCAAAAAATCAATTATTCCAGCACCAACTATGCCCAGACAAAGTGTGCCCGGTGGACTCGCTGTTCCAAAAAAATCATTGGGCCCAGGTCAAAGTGTTTCTGCCCAAAGTATTGCCAACGGACCTGTTGTTCCAAAGAAATCCTTGGGTCCAGGTCAAATTACTTCCGATCAAAGTATCGCTAATGTTGGTGGTGTTCCAAAAAAATCACTTGGTCCAGCAAAGAGTACTTCTGGCCAAAGTGTTGCCGCCGATGGTCCTGGTGTTCCGAAAAAATCACTGGGTCTAGCTCCAAGTTTTTCTGGTCAAAGTATAGCTGGTGGACCAGGCGTTCCAAAAAAATCACTCGGTCAAGGTCCAAGTCAGTCTGTCCAAAGCATTGCCCCGCCCAGAAATTCAGTTGGACCCCCTGGTGCTAATGAGTCTGTTTTAAGTATGGCTCCTCCAAAACCAGCTGCTGGAACTCGAAAATCGGTCATACAGGCCACTTCGGTTCGCAAATTCTGAATTTTACAAAAAATTTCATCGTTTTTTAAAATTTTCTGAAGTGTACATGATTTTATTAATTACACAGCAATTCGGTGGAGCAGCAGCCTCAGCAGGAGTATCAGGAATGAACTTTTTACAAGTCACAGCAAAACCAACTCGTGAAGTTGGTTGGGCAGTCCAGACCCGCGCTGGTTCGGCCACTAGTGTGACATCGGATGCTGAAACATTAGATGAAAATTTACCCCCAGAGGATGAACACGTTTGGCGTCACGACCACACCTTTGAAAAATTACGAGAGATCTATCTCAAAACAATCGAGGGTCTAGAATTTTCAGAGGACAAAGGTGTTAATTTGGAACCCGTCAAAGTCCTATATAAAACGGTTTGGGAGGGTCTGGAAACTTCTCATGAAAATTTGAACAGACTTTCCAGGAAGGACCATGAAATGTCTGTAAGTTTTGAGTGAAAAATTGTATTGAATTGCTAGTCACTCCAGAATTTCTGGCTTTAAGTAAACATGCTTGTAATTCTAATAGTTTTGTCATTACTTCCTTTGTAGGCCGACCTAGCCACAAAAATGGCACAATGTAAAACTCTCATGAAAATGGCGGAAGATGACCCGGTCATGAGTCAAACTCTAAGGACGAAGTTGGAAAATGCTTGGCGATTGACTGACGTCGGTGAGACTGAGGAGAAAGCTACAATCCAAAAAATTAATAATTTAAAAGATGAATTGTTCATGCTGAATCGGTCCATCCAGGCAGCTGCCAAAACAGAAGGACAAGACACGTAAGTTTTACACTGTCTGCAGGTCAGAGGTCACATTTACTAACTCGTACTAATTTTTGGGCCCTCTGTAATAATTGAACTTGGTAAATTCTCATATAGAATCAAAGAGTTGAACAAAATCAAGAATAAATTAGAGAATGACAAGGCAGTCATCTCTGCCGAGGCTGGAGAAGTTCACTCTGCTTTTGAACTTATAAAATTGAAACGAACACAAAATGCTGATCTCAAGATTGAACTCCGTGACCGAATTGAAATGCTTCAAAGAGAAGAAATAATTCAACAAGAAGCAATCAAACGTGAAACTAAACGGAAAGAACAATTAGAATTAAGAATTGAACAAACAACTACAAACATTGATGAAAAACTTCATGATTTGGGAGAAATGGACTCTAATTTAAAAGATGCAGAGCAAAGACTTGTTGAGGCGGAAATCAATGTTCGAGATCAAAGAGTAATTCATCAAGAACTAATTAATGTCATTGTATTCGAAATCATTAAGTATAAATTAACCAATTTTTTTTATTAAAAATTAGCTAGTGAATGAGGAGGCACAGCGAGAGATGGAAGTTTCCAATAGTCGTTATGAAAAAATGAAAATCGATTATGACAACCAGACAAAAATCTGTGAACGATTAACATTGGACTTATTCAAAAGACAATCAGATTTAAAGGTAAATAATTCCACCAAAATGAAGTTCTTTTTAAATGTAATTAATTGATTGATTAATAAATTATGCAAAAATCATAGGATAAAGAAGACGAGGCGATGCAACTCCGTTTTGACATCACACGGGCTAATCGTCAACTTCAAACGAATCAAAAGAAAGTGGCTACGACTCAAGTAACTTTTGATAATTTAGAAAAGGAACGTGAAGTTCTCCGTGGAAAACTTGCAATCATGGAGAAAGAATTGGAAGTAATTCAAAAGAAGATGGATGAAAATAAGAGAAAAGTTGAAGAGTTGGACAAAGAACGTTCACTCATTAATAGGAATTTACAAAGAGCAGCGGCTGTCACGAATGAACATATCAATACGTCAAAAACTCATGAAGTGGCCGTGAGAAACTTACAGGTAATTGAAAATTTGAATGATTTAACTTTATTCGCGGACATAAGTTCGTTATTTTAATATTTTCATTTTGATTTTAGCTTGAACTCGTGGCTTACGAAAGAGAAATTGGTGAACAAAAAGATACGATTACACGTTTAGAACGTGAGCGGGACAATTACAGTAATGAAGCAACTAAATTGGCTCACACTGTGGCGATTCGATTGGATGAGATCAAAATCTTGGACTTGAGTATTTTTGAATACCGGAAACGATTGGCAGAGTTAGAATTACAATTGAGAAAACAGCAACAATTGTATGACTCTGGGGTGTATGATAAGGGCATTCTTCAACGCACGCTTCGAGACACAACAGTATGTAAAATTCAAAAAAAAATTGCCTAAAATTGGATGACGAATCTTTGGTATACAAAAATCGTGTTGTTTATTTTCAATTTTAGTCCGAGATTAACACAAATTCTGAAAAACTCCGTCATTTGAACCATACGTTGATTTCCCTTAAGTTTCAAGTCCACGAGAAGGACATTATGGTTCAGCATGAAGCTTTAAGTAAGTGAATATTTTTCAAATATAATAAAATTTTGGCCACCCGTAGTATTGAAAACGTTCCCTTGTGACTCTATACTCGAAATAATTTAAAACTGCAATTTTTTCCTCCACAGTTTTTGAAAGAATTCAAAAAGACACGAATTTTTTCACGAGTGAAGCAACCAGAATTAAATCATTGGCTCATGACATTGCATGTATGGTGGAGGCATTAGAAGTTGAACGTTCAACTTTAGGAAGAACAATTGCAGAGGCTGAGGGAGAAATCTCTAAACAAAATTACTACGCGAATGCTGCCGCATCCAGAAAAAAAGTCTATCACCGTAAACTCATGAACAAAGATGTGGAGCTGAGGGATATTTGGGAAAAATGGAGGACTCTACATTCCACGATTCGGATCGGAGCTTATCATTTTAGAAATATTATGACAGAAATCCGAGACCTCCGTGTTCAAATCTTTCTGGCCAAGTAAGTTTCAACGATTGCTCTAAAAATTAATTAATTAATTATCGAGATAGCTTAGCTTAAAATATACGTGGTAGTAAAAAAAAAATGACACACACACAGTTTCCTTGTGATTGGAAAATTAAAATTCGGACTATTTCTACGAATTTCTGCAACAATTCATCTACGAGTAGAATAGCTCCAATGAGAAAGAAAAAAATTAGCTTGATATGCCGGCGAAGGTTGCATGTTGGGCAGCTGGTACCGAATAATTCTGAATTTTACTGAACTGTCACTAATTGCACCTTTTACTTTTCCTAACTGATGAAACTTATTATTTTTTTAGGAAAGAGAAGCTCATCGTTAAGAGCAGCGCACAAAATATTCGAAAACTTCGATATGAAATTTCGGTCCTGGAAAATGTGATCTCAAAGGAAACTTGCATGTGCAATGCACTTCGGGAACAAATGAAGCACCCGATCAATGTCCACCGTTGGCGAATTTTGGAGGTCATTTAAATTTTCGATCACTTGCGTAAAATCAGTTAAAATACCTACAGTTGAGTTTATGATAATTTCTTTGGGAATTTCTAGTGTACAAATCCACTCACCTTCGAAAAAGTTCAAAAGATTAATCTTCTCACAAAAAGACTCGTGGATCGAAATTGTGCATTGGCTTCTCAATCTACAGATTTAGAGACGAAACAACAAATCTATGTACAAATCAGTGAAGCCCTTAAAAAATCCCCTGGGTTAGAATCCCCAGAAGATGTACGTTATTATCAACATCTATTGACTGCAAAGAATCAACAGTATTTAGCCTTGAAAGAAGACTTGAAAGGGTCTGAGGCTCAGACTGAGTATTTTATGGAAGAAATAGAATATCTTCAAGGAAGACTTGCAGAAATCAAGGCTAGTTATTTCAAACAATTAAGGGCATTAATGAAGGCTTGTCAAGTTTCCCGACCTCGGACAGCTGCACCGCCAAAGCCAACGCCAAGTCCTCAAGTTGAAGAGAATATTCCTGGAGACGAAGAAGAAGAAGAAATAGTTGAGGAAATTGAGACTGAAGGTACTGAAGAATTTGTGCCGGAAATGGAAGATTTATTCCAGCTAGAAATTCCGGATGAAGCTGAAGTTTTTGTTGAAGGAGAAGGCGATAGTTTCATTGAAGAAATGGATAATTACATTGTGGATGAGGTTGAGGAAGAGGATATCCAGGGAAGGAGCTCTTACCTTGTGGAACCCTAAAAGAAATGCATGCATGGGTTGACACGAAGCAAATTATGAAACCAATGTCGATTCAATCAACAATAATTAGTCAAAGTAAAACATTTTAACGGGATAAATGCAAAATATGCGATAAGAATAAGAATTAAAATAAAATAATTGATTTTACAACAATATGACTTCATTTTTTGAGTGTTAAATCATTTAAATAGTTTCGAAGACGAAAATGTTAAGAATTAAACCATGACGTATAAAATATTAGTACAAGGTAAAATGTGTATGGAGAAAATTGCTAAGATTTGGTTGAAATGTAACAACGAATGTAAAAATTAACTGTGTAATGGATTACACTTCTGACGAGTAACAATTTCAAGATTTCCCATTTTAAAAAGACCAACTTTTGAATAGGAGTAATAATGCTTTGGACTGTACCATAATTATTTCGCGATTTATAAAATCCCATGTTCTAAGAAAATAAAAATTGTCAGTTTTACTAACGAGAAAATAACCGTTCACAAATAAGGTGTAGTTTTATTGTCAAAGTTGCAAAGTTAACCACAATGTAAAATACCAGTGATTTCGCATTTGGTGAATGCAAATGACGGGGACATGGATATATGTGACAGGAGGTCCTGTCATTTTTCGTGTCATTCGATTTAGATCCTTTTTAGATTACTTTATCAAGTGGATATCAGAAAATGTGTGTTATAATTCTTCATTTTCGTATGTTCAACAATTCTCAGTATGCTCCAAACATACATAATATACAGCCCGGAAACCGCATAACTCGGGCAAATTGTGTCTTATGCAATTCAGAGTACATAATAGCCGTGGCACTGGCTCTGGGACAGTGGCACACAGACAGCTGACTGGTTGAAGGTCAGCCCAGTCAATTTGGACTTTAGAGTTTAGCATTTAGCCGTAGTAGCATTTATTAACGTAAAACTGCATGCATGATGCTATAAATTGTATGAATGAACATGCGTGTATGTATATGTGTGTGCATACCCTAGATTAGTACAGAAAAATTGCAAGTGTAGAAAATTAGGCTACTACTTTCGTCAGTCAGTTGATTTCTGTGTTGTGTCTGTTGATATTCGTCTATTCGGTTTCGGTGAAACTTTGAAGTATTTCTTGTAAAAGATCAAATCAAACTTCATAAGGAAAAAATGGCTGGTTCATCTGCTGTTAGAACAATTAAAACTCTAATTGAGTCTGCCGTTAAAACTGGAGGTTTTGATCGTCATTTGAGCCGGGTAAGTGGAATCACATTATTTTTCTAATTATGTATATACTCCTAAATACACAATTTGCTACATGAGATTTTTGATAGCACCGATTTTAAGCCCCAACTATTCTGCACTTTCATTATACTTGAATTATTACGGTATGCATGGGACGGCCTCGCAATGAAATCTCAAAAAATTAATGTTAATTATTTTTTGTCATTAAATGTTGACAGGTTAACATTACAGGCGGTGGAAATGGTACTTTGACCGGAATAATGAAAGTAGAGACTCAAGACTGTAACAGCGGCGGAACGCTTCACGGCGGAATGACAGCTCTACTCGTGGACAGTCTCTCAGGGGTAGCTCTCATGACCCATCCAAAATGCACTTCTTCTGGAGTTAGTTTAAGTATAAATATGACGTAAGTGCAATGAAAATAATGTACCAAAATTAATTTAATATTAATTACGTCATAGTTAATTAATTTTTTATTTTGAAGGTACATGAGTGCAGCACCTTTGGGAGATGAAATTATTATAAAAGCGTCAACGGATAAGATTGGGAAAAGAATGGCGTTTCTGAATGTGGAGATTTTCAATCGAAAAAATGGTGCTATGGTTGCAAAAGGCACTCAAGTAAAATTCATTGGAGATCCATCGCCAAATAAATTTTAACACGCACAGATTAAACTAAATTCCAAATCCAAGAGTCACGAATCACGATTACATTCAAAATTCACAAATTAAGTTTAGTAGCCATAAATGAATATATGTTTTTTTTGTAAGCAACCAATAAAGTTCTAGTCTTTTGTCTACGAGAAGGAAGAAAACCATGTAGTATGCACTATTTATTTTTGTACGATTTAAATTTTGTTGTACTTTCTGAACTAACTTGGCTCCGAGTTACGGTTACGGTGACTTACGACACCAGAACTTAAAAAGTAGTGACTTCTGGACAAGCCTGGAGTGTTTTGTGAGACAAGCTGTCCAAAATTCGTTCATGAATACATACGTTTAAAAGTTGATCGTGCAAAATTATTTTCATTTCATAATTAAATTATATTTAACAGTTTCCGGCCCCTTAAGAATGTATGGAGTACTGAGAAAAAGTTGGACGTTAACAATGGTCGTGTACGTAAATTAAGGTATAATGCGACAATTATGATTCCACTATTGGTCAGATGAATTGTGGCAGCTATTTGGATAAATATCTAGACGAGTTGTATGTGGAAATGACTAATCTCCATTTCACATTCCCATATTTTCATCTGAACTCTGGAATTTCAAAATTCATTTAGTATTTGAAATCATTTACGAAATCTCTTGAATCGATCTAACTGGTAAATTGAGTAAAATGAGTTCACATGTATTTTGTCTTTACTACAATAAATTCGGCCTTAGTATCCCTGATGTGATTAACGTAATATACACATTATACCTAAGTAGGACGCACCTTTGATTTTTAAAAACTACTTACAAACTGCGTTTCTGTCTTTATTGTATTACAGCAAAGGAAAGTTATCCAAATAATTACGACACAATTTATTCTCACTCCCCAATCATTTACATTCCAAATTACAAACAATGGATTTCATTGTGGAAAAAATATTTAATACAAGTTAAGTAATAATCAAACCGCGGATTTGGAAAAGGTTGCTCGGAATTGTCAGCTGGAAGGCCATACACTCACAAGGGAATGTTCGTTGAACAATTAGTTGTCGAATAAGGAGGAGGTTGGCGTTTTGATATTTCAGCAACATCTAAATTCAAAATTTCAAATTGTAATTATGTTAATCTTCCGAATACAATTCTCAAGAAGAGTGAAGCTTATAGGATGGTACATAAGTCATTTACTCCGTTGGTCTTAATTGTCTGTATTATTGTATTGTAATATTCGTGGCAAGCAAGTGCTATTTGTAATACTAAATAAGTATAGCCCATCACACCAGATACTGATTAAAGTTTTTTAGCCAATGCATATGTTATTGTCATTGTCTCCGTCATGTTCAGTTAAAAGATTATAGGAATGATGGAGTGTTTTATGAACCACCCTGTACAAATATTGATTTTCGTAACACACTAACTTGGCATGGGGTCAAAGTTAACAGTTGGAGCCTCGACTGGTCCACCAAATCGGCTGTTTGAAGGGTTTGTAAACCCATTTGTCCGAGGTTGAGTCATTTCTGCCAAAAAAATTTAACAATATGTTGTATTTGTTAAAAAAAATCAACCGAACAAAAATTAGTTGATGATTGAACTCCTTACGTTGATAAATAATAGTAGTTGGTTGCTGTTTCGGTTCACAACAACAGTGTTTGCAGCAACAGCAACAACAAATTCCAATAATCAGTATTCCTAATCCAAAAGCAACATAAGCAGCAATTTCTTCGGTTGATCGTCCAACAGAAACGTCTACTCCGCCCGAACTAACCCGGACATTAACAGTTCTGAAAAAAATGAAAGAAATGGATCACCTCACGCTTCCAATAATTTCTAACGTCCTAAATTCAATAAATTATTTTCAGATCTCTTAATTCTAAGTTTATAGCGGGTCCACTGAATTATTGCAGATAGAAAAAATTGAGCTTTGAAGAAAATCCTAATGTATTGGGTGGGATGTCCTCTATATTGGGATGTTGTCATTGAATATTTAAATTGAAACTGAAAGTTGAAAACTGACCTTTTTCCTTCGATCACTTCTTTAGTTTTACCAAAGAAATTTGACCCACTATTGTCATGAAACATCTCCGAAGTTTTGTCAACGAAATTAGAGAACGAATCCTGCAACGCAACAGGCTTGCCTTCAATACCCGTAATGCTGCCATACCAGAAAGCCACAAAATATCCAAGAAACACAATTGATCGCATTTTACCGAGACTTTTTTGTAAAATCTTTGTTTCAACTGTGTTCAGCTCCCACGATTGAAATTAAAAAACTGTCTTATGCCAACCAACGCTACTACGCTACTTTAAGTTCAACTGTACTGCTCTGATTCTCATGGGCAATATTGTGAACACGAGGAGACAGAAAATGGTGTCCTGAGATCCAATATCCTTAAAAATAAATTTTCCGCTCGCAAACAAAAGAATAAAAACTTGTAAAATGCAAATGAATCTATGAGACTAAGACTTCAACTACGACATTTATTTTGACGAGGATCCTAAAGTGAAACTGAAGCAAAGCAATAAAAATATGAGAAACCGAGTCAAATTGGAGATAAAGACGTACAATACAAATGTGCATATGATTCTTATTTCTGTCCTGACCAGGCTAGACAAACGAATATGAAAAAGTACCGGATGGATTGAGTTGACAGAGTATATAATAGAATAGAATATTAGTAGAAAGTAGAATATTCTGATAATGTACACAAATGCATGACAAGACTCGTTAGGAATAAATTTTTATCATTCATTTGTTGAGCCAAAGAAAATGAAATGCAATAAAGTACATGTACTATTGACATGTTGAGTTGCATTGGTTGCGTTGAAACCTAACCTCCACAAGTTAATTCAAAGAAAATACGATTATATGACAAAATTATGTTTATGTCTGTAGTTCCTTTCCAGTTAATTGTTCGCGTAATGTTCGTTTTATTTATTTCTGTGAAGAATAACAACCCTAGTCGGATATGTGACTTATGTGACTCATGCTTTCGGATGACAGATTAGACTGACTAGTGGCCCTGGTCATGTTGATGCTTCAGCGTTTATTTGTTCCTGTTTGCACGCACACAGAAAATAAAAGTAGAGACGGCTAACTCAAGGCCCGGACCGGACATTAACAAGTTAACAAAGGGGTAGTCGCCTAGCACAGGTGGTCTCAGGAACTCGTTGCGCTGTATTTGATTATTTTCTATGCAATTCGAGAATGCAAAAATCAAACAGGATGGAAAATGTTGACTCAACGGTCAAAGGTCAATTTGAATTTTGTCTAAATCAGAACATTGACCTGATAGTCAAAAGAAGCCCAGCCCAACTGAATTTTTATGAAAACATGTCTCACATCGCCCCTAGTACATATTTTTGTTTTCACAGTTACTCTCCCATCACTTCTAGCCTCAGCCAATCTCGTCCAAC
>JAQGCB010000042.1:0-39989 GCA_034698835.1 Protaphorura tricampata
AGGTTTACACGGTAAAAATATCGAGCCAAACAACCTTAAACCATAACGTAGGGCAATTTTTGAACGCAAACGGGGTCAGAAAGTCCCATGTTAACTGGCCACTTAATTGAGGTGACTGGCCATGCTAATAAAATGCACCAGAATAAAATGGACGACAAGTGCCGTTGTGTTGCCACAACGGCACTTGCCACAAGTTTACAAGTAATGTATGGTTAGTATGTGTGTAAGGCAGCATTGCATTGGTGCATAATTTTAGCATGCCTGGTGTAATGTTAAAAATAAATTCACTTTGGTGCATAAAATTGACACGGTCAGTAGCGGGTTTCAAAAATGTTGGGCAGTCTTTTGAAGGTTAAATTAGATAAAACGTTTCATCTTTATACTTTCTGACAGTAAAATTTTTAAAATGTTGCAGCGTAGTATAATATCTGGAGTCTTAATAGTAAGTAACATATTTAAAATTGCTTAGCTAAAATTAAAATTATTTTATGATATTAAAGTCGAAAAATTGCAAAATCTTGATATAAAATTGGTTAAAACATTCACTTGGAAATCTCTGCAAGTATAAAGCTGCGCTTAGACCAGCGCAGTTGTACTCATTCAGACTTACCAGAAAGGCTTGGATCAATTTTAGCGAGAATTTCCTTTGCACTACCTTCGAATGGAAGGTTAGCGTGAACATGATCCGGAGTTAAAATTGACAAAGTCAAAGTTTGGAACTGGTTTACCAACTCAGCGTTCTCTTTTAATATATTCCAAACTTCTTCTTGAACTAAAGTAAGTTCTTTCAATCCTCGATTAAATGTTTTAGTATATTCTTTACGACTTGTCGATCTGTAGTTATTTTTCTTATCGTTTTCTTTGATTCGACCTTCAGATGGTTGGTTGAAGCCGGCATCCAAACTCCTTGGGTTTGAGTGTGAATTCCGATTTTTAAAGTTGTGCTCGTAATGTTTGATATCTGAAGTAAGATTCTCCAGATCAGATTGATACGACTCGGCAACATTATTCAATCTGACAAGGAAGGTTTGAAGATTCTTCTCAAACTGTGACATGTCTTTCGCAAGAATTTCTGTTTGAATGAATCCGGCCTGTGCAGTCTTGTACCAGTCAGATAATATTTCTGTTAAGCGAACAATAACCAACTGACTTTCTTCGTTTAAGAGATCTGTAAGGCACTTTGCTTTTTCTCCCATTTTGATTCTTTCAAGAATGTGGAATTGCTCATCGTTGTAGGTGAGGCTTCGAGTGGCTCTGTCTCGAAGGAGGTGTTGCCATGAATCTCTTAGTTTTGCGACATGAGTAGAAGCCTTGATTGCAGCTCTGGATATATCTTTCACGTCCTAGAATAAAGGATAGGATACCCAATCATAAATATTTATGTGTATTGGAAATAAATTAGAATACAGCGTACAGCGTACATTTGGAATGCACCTTCGGGTATCTTATCGCATAATATATATGCAAGAATAAGGATGTATTACACAAATGTTGTACTTACGGATGTTGCCTCCTCCCATTCCTTCACCAATACGCGATTCTCTACGCAACGATTGTGAAGTTGTTTAATGGGCTGTTCTAGAGTCGTCAAATGAGATGCCATTGTGCGGAATTCATCTTGTTGAGATTCAGCTGCTTGACCCATTGAAGCGACTTTTTCTTGAAGATTGGGCCTTCTATCAATGGTATCGGCCTCGTCAGTCGGATTGGTTGGTGCTGGGGTCAGGGAAGCAACAGCTATGAAAGTATGGCAGGTTTTTTGAAATTGGCTCATCATCCCAAGTTGCTGACTTATGGAGGAAATGACACTTTGTACTTGAATACTGTCCTTGTACAAGGAAACGAGTTCAGCAACAATTACTTGAGTGATTGTCTTCACTGCTTGATTGATAAGATTCACATTAAGACAAATTTTCTCAATACGTCGTCTGTACGAATACCCAACCCCACAAATAAGCTTTGCAAGGCTCGCGTCGTTCTCCACATTAACAAGGTTTGGGAATACTGTGAATTTGGCCAAGTCTTTTGTATCCCATTCCATGGACACATTGTTATTTTCTCTATGACACAGGATTAAAGGAGAGTCCTCTTGTGTTATGGGAATGTCAGAACTGGGTTTCTTCCCACTGTCCAGCAGGGAGAAAAGCGTGGACTCTTTATAGAGTAAAATTTGATTTTCTGGTGATATATCCGTTTGTTCCATCACAAGGCATTGAAAACTTGTCAAAGTTCGATGATCCTCCAAATCGAGATACACTCGAAGAGATTGAATTCGATTGACGTAAAATATATGAATTTTCCTTCGTTTTAGTAGACTGGTTACGGCTGAGAAAAAATTGTCGAACGTCCATCGCTTTCTTGGGTCAACTTCCATCAAACCAGCTAGGAGTGGCGTAATAAAAATTTTAATTCCTGCACTCAGTTGGCACGCAGTCGGTAAATCACGTTTCCATTCCACAGCACCATTTTCAGTTGATTGTGAGCCTGAAATCACACCTGATTCCTTTTTTGTTACGATGTAATACATCATTTCTTTGTTTTTTCGCCCACCGTAAGGACGGAATGGTAAATTCCCTGTGGCCACATGGTACAGCGTAACACCTGAATCCATAATAAAGAAAATAGTTTTTTAAAAACATTTCACGCGAATTCAACTAACAAGTTTGTTTTAGTACAATGTGGGCGTACCAATAGACCACAGATCCACAAATGCACTATAGCTTTTTCCGACTGGCTTCCGAAGAACAGCTCTCTCATACCTTAAGCGTTCCATTAAGATTCCATTAAGTGTCATTCCACATTAATAAATAATTATATAATGATTATTAATTAAGAGTAAACATTGATTCCTCATACATGTCCGGGTGGAGGTACTCTTCGGTACCATAAAGACTCATGAATTCTCCATCCTCTTCCAACTCTCTGGCAGCACCAAAATCTGTCAGTTTGTAAATTATTCTTCCATCCTCTGCTACAAACTTCATAATATTTCCCGGTTTTAAGTCTCTATACACAAAATATCATTATCAGACATTTAATTGACATATTGACATGACCAAAGTATAACCACACACAAAGACATACCTATGCACTAAATTGTTGTCTCGTAAATGCTTCATTCCGGCTGCCAAGTGCTCTAGAACAAGAATGAACTCATCTTCCTGAAGACCATAAGCATTTTCTGGGTCATCCAAGGTGTTGAACAGACTTCCTCCAGTACATAGCTCCATAACAATCACTTTTCCTCGCCCATCTTGTTCCTCCTCTATGGCGAGTAATTTGACGATGTTCTCGTGTTTCACTTTCTTTAATACCTCAAATTCCCGGACTTGTACTTCTTGTGGCCGCATGTGACTCAGTTGATTGAATGTCTTCACTGGAAAAGAAAGATTGGAATTAATGAATTTTACTTTCATTCCATGCTCTTCACCAAATAGATTTAATTGTTAATATTTCTTAACTATGTATGTACTTACCAGCGACTTGTTCACCGTCATGTTTACTGACACCTTGGTAAACACTTCCTGTGGCTCCTTTGCCTAGTTGAGCGATTAGACAGGCATCAATTAGTACCAAATAGTGAGTACCGAATCATATCAACTGGGGCAACAAAATTAAGACGATATCATTTCTTAAAATATATTTACGTCAATCCCTACCTAAAACACTCGTGGTGCACCAAACATAGTTGGCCGATCCTCGTAAGTAAGACATGTTTTCATAAAATTGTCAATGATCGCCTACAGGATGAAACTCGACATCACGTGAAACGGCTAGCTGAGGTATCCAGGATGGTAAAACTCCAGGTATTCATTGTTAATACCACAAGAGCATTCATTTGCTGATCAGTTTCGAGTTTCGACTGGGTGAGAACAACAGAACCAGCATCACGATACAGAATATCTGCAACAAACCAAATTACCAAATCACTATAGTTCTTTCGTCGAAATTCCAATCACGTTTGCAAATACGTTTGAGTTTTCGTTAAAGTACAGGCGACGTGGAAAATACTTTAAAGAAACCAACTGAAAACTTTGCCCAGCATCAGTAAGCAACAAATAAGCACAGGATATGCTTTTTTACATCGTCCAAGTTTCCTTACTAGTGGAAGAAATGTTAGGGTTGGTTAAATAACACTGCCGTCAAGTCATTGCGATAAATTCGACCAACCTGTGGATTAGTGTTTACAACAATGCCATGGTCGTGCCAAAACTCATACCATTACTTGTATTAAATGGGAGTTCCTTTTTTTTGCTCAGCTTGTAGTAGATTTCCCTTAAAATTCCCATTGAATTAGTTTGGCATGGACTGTGATGATAACCCTGAGCAGGCATGGCATAGCATAAGCTCACTAGCAGTTCATTTCGTCACTACTACTAAGTAGCTGAGCTCGAGAATGGTCACGGTAAAGAGTTAGGTCACTTTTCACACCCGGGTGACCACGATGGCGTTTCAACTTCTCACATAGCAAGCGAGCTTCCATTACAAAAGCATCACACAAAAAACTTCACTTCTCAGAGAGTACTGTGGAGGAAAACGCATTCACTGTATCGTTCCACCTTAGGATGAGAGCATTAAGCGCGTTCCTATCGTTTTATTTTACCTGTCTTGTAAATCACTCACTTTAATAATTAGCTATTATCTTTTCTCTCCGTATGGATGCCCCTGGTTTAGATCAAGTGAAAGGTCAACGTCTCGTTCTTACTAATTCATTTTCTTTCATCTTCATCTTTAAATTCCGTTATCCAGATTAGTAATTGGTGTGGTTGCATCGTTGCATGTGTAAACGTACAATTGCTTAGGGCAGCTGGGCAGCCCGTTTTTCAGATGTGATGTATGTACAACACGGTATTTTCAAAAATACTTATTTTTGCCAATTTAATTCTGTCTTTAATTTGATAATGTCTTTGCATAGAACAAGCTGTTCAATGCCGAGACATGCCGAAAAGATATGGAGAATGAAATTAAAATAAGTTTAAACCCATTACTAGTACTATTATTTTTACTTATTTTACGCAACGAACGATCTTCTTGTAAAAGTATAATCTGGAAATGATGGGTGCAGCAGAAAAAGTTGCTTAATAGTCAACGATCGAGAGTCAGATAATTTCAATGAAAACCCTTTAACTAGAAACGAGTCTCAGGATCACAAAATCACAATATGATCTGAGTAACCTACTCCCGTAAACGTTTTACAAAAATAATGAATACTGACAGCATTAGCACCGGGGCCTGTTGAGACGTGCTCTCACGTACAACTTTTTAGTGAGGCCAGTCATAGTCGTAGTATCAATCAATAATTTGTATTTCCGGAGACATTGTCCCTAGACCTTGTCTAATTAGTAACGGTTTTGTGATTATACTGAGAAGGAAGTGAAAGAGGCCAGAGCCAGAACACCCCGAAGAATAAAGATTAAGAACTAAAATAAAATAGTTTGTAGATAATAGTAGATATAAGTAGATATTGTAATTGTACAGCTGTAAACAACGTGTACCCACAAATGATAATGTAGAAAATAAAAATGCATTAAACTTACAACTCACCCGTATGGTTATTGTGTAACAAATGAAGAAAATCGGAGGACGAATGTGAGTCACTATTCACAAACACAGAAACACAACCCAAACCCAACCTAGGAATTGATAAAAATTATCTGAATCTGAATTCTGAAAAAGGTCAAACCACTACTGCCACAATTACGACTACGACTGCGACTGGATGGAATCTTAATTTACAACACAAACGCTTACAGATAACACACGATGGAGAGGAGATTAAGGAATATTTACACACACTAACAATTAAAACATTGTGAAATGACTTTAAAAACACTTAACATTTAAAAACTTAAATTATTTTGGATGTTTTGAATATGGAGGAAACGGATGACTCACATTAATTTACATTGCCCCGTCTGGTCTGTGTCAATAAAAAAACTTCACGGCAAATTCTAAATTGGCAGCGAGTTTGCAACTTGACTTGCGAGCGAGTGTTGCGAGTTGCGGAAAAATAAACATGTGATTCGTGATATGTGAACAAAATAAACATCAGGAGACCCAAAACTGAGCGGCAAAATTCCATGGGTGTGAAATTGTGATTGGTGAGAGGGTTTTGAATCAAGTCATTTCATTTGTGTTCGTGTCTCGTGTGGGTTGGAAAATAAATACGTTTAGCATTTTTAAGATAAAAATAAATATTAGGTATTTGTATTGAAGTGAAGTTACCTAGTCAAGTTGACACTGACGCTGACTCATAAACATCCACTTGACTTCTCCATTACATTACACCAAAAATTCACCCATGAAATCAAAAATTAAAATGGTTCCTCTTCGCAGAAATTAATCAGTGTTCTACGTACGGTTTTCTGTGTTGGAATTCATTATTGGTTGGTGGTGTCAATAAGTCAGGTGGACAACTTAAGTAATTTTACCTCCATCATCCGATCCGTAAGTATTCATCAACATGATCTTCAGGTTTAATTTTTATTTTTAATAATAATTTAATGATAATGTACACGCTGATTTTTATCCGGGCACCGGGGTTATATCGTCCTATGATAATTGTCATTGATAAATATCAGATCTTAACTTAAAAATCTGTTTTCTTATGAATGAATGTGAGTGTGTAAAAAATAATTATCGGATCGTCATCGGTAGAATCGTGATACGTGATACTTATTTGCGACTACGAACCATATTTTTATGTATTATTGAGAGTTGAGACTCTAAATGGTCTCGGCCTCACGACAGTCATGACGAAATAGTTACCAGTCACCTTTTCAATGTCCCGGTGTCCGGTGCGGCGTTCTCAGCCAAGTTAATTTCAGTAAATCTTGCATGTTGATTCATTCTGGTGAATCGAGTAACGAGTGTGTTACTTTTCACTACCATGTATTCGGATATTTAATGAAATAAAATGTTAACAGATCCTAGTTGGAAGAGTGGAGACACGGGACACGGACAGCTCTCTGGACAATTTTTGTGTGGAAGACGGCGACTACTGTCTACTACTGTGACGTTGTGTACTTAGAAAAAAAAGACATAGAAAGAACGTCTCCCCTTGTTTGAAGAAAATATTCAACTGGAGAGGAATACCTAAATTACCCGACACTGATTATCATAGTTACCTTCAGAGGAATTAACCTGCAACCAAACCAAAATCTGCTACCGTAAGGCAAGGCAACTGGGACTCTTTTCATAATTATATTAATTATTTGTCTTTGCGTCAGTTTCAGTTTTCCAATTCTCTATATCTCAAATCTCAATACTCGTTTGCGATTGGCGATTATTGTACTTGCAAATTTTTAATCCAGCCGGTTTTTATAATTTCAGGTTGTCGAAGACTTCACACTCAGGACTAGGACTCATAATAATAATTCAGGTTCAGGGACTAACAAAACAAAGTCAGTGAATCGTTATAAGAATGTCGTACCACCTAGCTGGACAAACACAGAACTACTACTGGGAGAGGTCACTGACCAATCTTCTCGGACAAGGAATTTGTGGTACAGTTTACAAAGGAGTAAATAAAACTACGGGAGAATCCGTTGCAGTGAAAACTTTCAACGATAATGCTTTGTCAAGAACGATCGAAGTTCAAACCAGGGAGCTTGAGGTAATCCGTAGAGTCAATCATCTTAACATTGTAAAATTGTTAGCAATTGAACAAGAGGAAGGGGAGAGTCATATGAGGGGAAGAAATGTCATCGTAATGGAACTTTGTAGTGGTGGCAGTCTTGCTAAAATTTTGGAGGATCCGGAGAATTCTTATGGCCTTGATGAAGATGAATACTTGCTTGTTTTGGAGCATTTGACTAGCGGCATGAAGTATCTCAGAGAAAATCAAATAATTCATCGTGATCTTAAGCCAGGCAATATAATGAAGTATGTTGGGGAAGACGGTGGAAGCGTTTATAAACTTGCCGATTTTGATGCTGCACGTGAGCTGACCGAAGGACAAGAGTTCATGAGTCTTTATGGTACCGAAGAATACCTCCACCCGGACATGTACGAGCAAGCACTTCTATCGCCGGTCGGTCGACAGTTGAAACGATTTAGCGAATCTGTGGATTTATGGTCAATTGGTGTTACATTGTACCACGTAGCAACCGGAACTCTTCCATTCAAACCATATTTGCTTCGAAAGGATCCCCAGACAATGTACAAGATTACAACTCAAAAGGAGACTGGTGTCATTTCTGGTCATCAGATGGAGAGGAATGGTCCAATTTACTGGAGAAAAAGTTTGCCAAAAGGGTGTTTACTTAGTATGGGACTCAAGGAGTTGATCACTCCTATGCTTGCTGGACTTATGGAGGTCAATCAGAATTTCCGTTGGGATTTTGCAAAATTTTTCGCCGAGACAAAAAACATTTTGGATAGAAAAAGACTGCATGTATTCTACTTCAATAAGGTCGACTCTTTACGTGTTTACCTTGAACCCGAGAGGTCATACATTGATCTGCAGAGCTCAATAAGAGACCAAACTGGGGTT
The DNA here is from genome assembly GCA_034698835.1 of Protaphorura tricampata. NCBI lineage: Eukaryota > Metazoa > Arthropoda > Collembola > Poduromorpha > Onychiuridae > Protaphorura > Protaphorura tricampata. The sequence goes on from JAQGCB010000042.1 coordinate 8,495, forward strand.
CCTCCCGAAAACCAGACACTTCTGTACAAGGATTCCACTCTTCTTTCACATGTCGGGGATGAGTTTGGATGTGCAATTCCAAGAACAACCAAGCTAATTCCGATCATATGTTGTGATAAGGACAACAATAACATTAAATACAGTTTGGAGTTACCCAAACTTCTTTTCAAATTATTTCCAAACACCGCTGACAGATTTGAGGATGAACGAATTGCCACCTACAATTGCGGGGTTGCCTTCGTCTACAAAAGGCGGATCGATGCAATTTGTCAAAATCTTAGTTTAATCAATTCCGCAGCCCTGACGATCAACCAAGTCGTTGTATCGCAACTAATGGGAGTTTCTAAGGAAAATCTGCAGATTCAAAGCGTTATGCGCTCTTTGAGCAATCAATTTGAGATGATGAAAGGGTTCCATTCCTCTTGCCAAACATTTCTACAATGCACTCCTAGCATTCGTCGTGTGAATGGTTCTGTTGAACCTGCTTCCAACATTCTGGACTCAATGGCAAATGCCTATGAAGATCACTTGGATAACTTCCTGAAACTTGGAGATCGCCTGATGAAACTCAGACCGTCAATTTGTCAGTTGCTTGGGAATCGGGTGGAGAATCGTTCTTTGGTATTAGACTGGGAAGAAAAATCCCGGAACGGTCCTGTAAGTCACTTGATGCTAACCCTGATTCGATTCGAAAAACATTACCACTTATTACTCTATAATTACTAATGAATCACAAGTAATTATAGTAGTAATGTTTTTCTTGTAATTATGATAAATCGGAAGTTAGTTAATTCATTTTTATTTTTATTTTAGAACTCAACTAATATCGGACGGATTGATGCTACCGCGACTAACCTGATCAATAAGTTGAGAACCTCTTACGAAAGGCTTCGTGTCAAACAACACCAGCCTATGGCAAATGGTGCACAAGCTCAGGAGAATGAGCTGGTACTTCATCTCACCGATAGACTTCTCATGAGAGAAAGTTGTAAATCAATTAGCGTTCTCCTTCGAAGTGAGTTTGAAGCGTTCTGCAAATTGATCGACAAGTTTTCCGATTGGTACAAAACCGCCCAAATCGCACTTATGCAGCCTGAAATACTGACTCAAGTGATGTCACAACTCCGAGTAGAATTGTCAACTTGTGAGAATGATTTGAACTCGGTCGTGAAGGAGTTTCAGCTCAGATTAACCAGATTTACAGAGGCCCTTGTTGAAGCTCAAAATGACCCTGCAGCGACTGACATTTTGAGGCGCCGTTCAGAGCAAAAAGCATCAAAGCGCAAAGACTACATCCGAAAACTAAATGACGGCCTCCAGGAACAACTACAACTGCAAGATGACTTGATGGGTCAATTTGACGTTAACTTGGACATTTGCCGCCAGGCTCGAGAATTAATTGATAAGGACAAAGAAATTCTTTTCAAATAGAACATTTCCGTACCTCCTTCCTATTCGATACGGACTGTCGCTGTCGCTGTGGATTGAGAGTGTACCGTTACCTAATTTTCAGTTTGAAAATTTTTTACTATTCGTAATATTTTTAATAGGTGCTAACATTCGATAATTGACAATCGTATTTCGTATGTGATTCTGCTGAACCGATCAGAGTGCATTGCACATTTGTGCTTACTTATAATACTATTTTTCAACGTTAAATATACTTTTATAGTTTCGTCCTCACGGAAAGGTCATTGGCATCAGAATCAGCGCCAGCTTTTGCTGCCTTGGAGTTTTTCATTTTTCTCGACCTTGCCGGGTTGATCAGAGCATTATTCTGAAGCTAGTTGTGAAATTAGGTGATTGTGGAAGTATTTGGGAATGTAATGTCGTATTATGTATGTTGTATGCCGCCTGCGCTGCGCCTGGTGACAAGTGTAATATTGAGAGTTAAATACCTTGTATTTGTTGAACTAGTTGAAGCGTCAGTGGCAAGTGGCACACATCTTTTCATATTTTCCTGTTAAACAGCTGAACTTCCTGAAGAAATAAATATCGTTTCAGTCATTTTATTTTCAGTTGTGCAGCAATCTCAATTTATTGCCACCTTCAATGACAATGCTCAATAAAGTAATTCGATGTCTAAATCCAGATCTGCTAAAAAGTAGTCTATTAGTAGTTTTTTAGTAGAAAACAATTGAATGACGATCCAACCAGAAAAAAAAATCGTGTTAAATTGTATAATCTTATTAAAATATTTTAATCTTTGTGGTGAATTACTCAATTGATTTTGATTGAAAGATCCCTCGTGACTGTGACAAAAAATAAGTTTTTGATTTAAAGAAAAGAAAAGAAAAATCAGCAATTCAATAAATAATTCCACCTTTAGGCAAGTCATTAACATACAAACTGAACACCTGGAATGGAAAGGACGGAAAGGAATGATTTCTTGTATTCTATCTTGCTCTTGACCTAGCGAAGGTACCCGTAGTAGTAGTATTTAATTAGTAAGAGAAAACTCCAGCCACTAGCTAAGCTGGTCTTCTCCCTCAGAATAGCGATATTGATATTGATCGAATTGGACTGCCTATGCCTAGGTAAGGTATTATGCCTTTCCTTAATAAAACGTCACCCAGGCTAAAAATCTTTACCAAAATCGTCAATGGCAATGGCAATAAGAAAAAATGAACAGGTTTCTCAAAAACGTTACGAAAAGAGGATTACCAGTTTGGAATTTTGAGTTGGTCATCCACATCCATCATTCATAAAGCATACAATAATAAATAGAGTTCGATTTGATAGTGCGGAGCAAAAGAGGTCGCCAAATAAATCTGTTCTGTTTTGAGTTCCTCCACCGATCCAATTTTGAACTATTTGGTCTCGTCGTTCTTTTTGCCTGCTGCTCTGCTCTGCTCTGCATGTTTTGGTTTGAGTCGGGGGTTAGTGTTTCCCTGAGTGCAAAGAGCTGAGGAAGGAGACAGTCAGTCTGCAACTTGGAGTTTATACCCTCTCGTAGTAAAGTACGACGAGTTGTACGAGTGAGTAGGAGTCCTTTGCTAGTAAAATCAGAGAATTGAAGTGTGCAGTGCAGTCGAGTCGAACAGTCTCTGTTCTGTGACTGTGTTCTTCAAAACAAAATTTATTTTTTTCAATACGACTGGATAATAAAACAAAATCAATAAAATCTAACTTTACTTACTGCACTGGGAGCTGGATCTGAAGGAGGAAAGGTACGTACCAAAAGTGTATTCTTTAATCTACCTCGAGGGAATTAGACGATTTTCTAAAATCTAAAATCTTGGATAGAAATTCAAAACAAAACTATGAGTTGGCAATCAAAATACGAATGCGAATGCTTCCTGTTTATGGTTCGTGTTCGTGTTAATGCACTATGATCATGGTTCATCGTTGTTTCTATTTTGGGTGGTCTATTTTTGTAACGTCTGTCCAGTCAGTATTTCCTTTCAATTTAATAACTAAAGACAAAGGATATCTGCCCAGTGAGTGCCAGTGCCAGTTAGTTCAACGAGATCAGTCTAGTTTGTAATTAATTGGTTTATTGGATTAACGGACGACCGTCGACCGTATCGTATTAGGTTCGGGTCATTTGTCTTAGCGTGTAATGTGCATACAAAGAAATAGGAATGTCGAGTTGAGTGTTGTGCCCGAATTTGGAAAATTTGGAACGTTGGATGTTGGTAATTTTGAATACTTTGTTTTTGGGACTGTTTTTATCATTATTTATGAACTGACAATCACTACCAAAAGCCCTAGGGCTCGTTCTACAGTTTTTGGAAACAAAAATATAAATGTCTAATAATCTCATCTTAACATTACTCTTTTTAAATAGATAAACAAATAATAAATCTTCTCATTCGTAGGTAATCTTCGCGTAATAATAAAATTCTAATAAAAATGGGTATAATCATCACATAAGCAAGCGTAAGTAACTAGCGAATGTCAGTGGCAGTGGCAACTGTAGGGCATGTCCGAAAATAACCGGTATTTCGTACAACTGTGAGTGAACCTGATCTTGACCAGCTTTTAATTCGATGTTCAGTATTGATTATGCGTATAAAGTACATATAATCATCAAAATGATATTTATGGCTGCGTTCACGTTTGTATGAATTATGAAACCAAAGACCAGAATTTGCTTCATAATAGGCTTCATAGGCAATTGGCAGAAGTGGCATAGTATTAACCTACCGTTACACTTTATTTTTAACCGATATTGAGTGTTTTCTTTTACTGTGCTTGTGGTACACGGAACACGAAACAATTGCTAAATTGCATACAGTCATTGAATATTCCGAATTTGGAAAATCTCGACTCCTCGGCATGTATTTAGTAGTTCGTGTTCAGAGAAAAATGGAACTTCGATGCACTAAAACGAACTGACATTCTTCTCACAACTTAAACTAAAGTTTGTAATCTCTGAACTGTGACTGTGAACTCAATTTATTGCAATACCAATTTTACTCTTAACTAAGGACAAGAAGGACGGTTTGCTAGTACTAGGACTAGGATTGGCCAAGACTTCATTAATAAAATATAAATTACGCAATGTCAAATGTCAATGTCGTCCGAAACTTAACATTAGCAGATTAGCATGCTTGTGATCATTATTTTTTTGAGTAGTACGTTGTGCCTTCTGAGACGAACCGTAGCGTAGTAAAAAAATCTGCTTCATTGACCTACTTGACCCTCCAGGCGGACAAATTGTTCATCTCGATTTCTAGTCTAGTTTCGTAGTTTGTTAAAGCAACCAGGATTAAGGAAGTAAATATTTTCTAGTGTAAGTAAGTAGTGTTACGATGCTACGACTGAGATATCATCCTCTGAATACAAGAAAACTAAAACTTAGAGGGGGCTGCTCTTTCGATTGATTGGTTGTTTCTTGATTTTTGATTAGAGTAGAGTGACGACTCGTTGCATTCATTCATACAGAAGTATACTTAATTTAATTGATAGTCTTACCTGAGATACATTTATTGATGATATTTCTATCGTGTTTGTCTCAACTTTTAGGGGTCAGTCCATTGTGACTTGGAAGGAAACACGCCGTAAAGTGGTGGAGAGTGGAGACTCTGGAGACTGACTGACATTTTGGATGAGGATCGTGTTCGTCAGACATGTTTTCATGTGCACTACAAAAACCGCAATTCCGAAATACTGGTATTTTAGTAGTACGGATTTAGCTGAGTTGTAAAATAGAAACAATAAGTTGGAACCTTGCATTGGAATATAAAGAGCGGGCACGTATTGGTTGTTGGTTTGATCTTCATTCACGACGTCAGGAAAAAAATCCAATAAACAAGTTGAGATTTAGAGTCTCGCCCGCATCGTTTTATTGTGTTTCCGCTTGACTTTTATTTTATTCGGGTGCCGGAAGCTCAAATTTGAATCCAATTCTCAAGAAGCGGTAAAATAAAGTGACTCTGCAAATAGTTAGAACGTGGTTTTGCATCGCTAGTCTGTGCTAAGTCTACATGTGGTGAAAAGAAACTTACAGATAAACCGTATTTGTTGGAATTCGTGCTCATCTATTCTATTCTGTGCATTCGCCTCAAAGTGCAGTGAAGTTATTCGTTCGTACTAAAGTTGTGGAGGAAGAAATTTGATAATGTATTCGGCCAAGACCGTGAAATACGGACAGGTGGAATAGAAATAGATTGTGCAGTTAGTACAAAGTGACTACTACATTACACTGTATATCATATTTTGTGAACATGAGTGAAAGAAACAAATGTGCCTGGAAATGATTGAGCGACGACCATTTGGCTGGCTTGGTCTTGTTCAAGTGAATTGAATGTCAAGAGACAGGGAAGAAGGTTGGTTAAAGAGACTGTCAAAGTGTGGTTACTACATTATCATCTAAAATGAATAACATGACATCATCAGTTAGTTTGGAGACGACTACGAAGGATATTGAGAGAGACTGCGCCTTCGGAGGTCTCTTCCAACAAATCATCAATGAAATGAAGGTAAGGTCTACTTCAGTTATTATTTATTTACCCCAGAAATGGTTGGAGTGTGTGAGTGCTTGCTTAGGTAATTGATTTCGCATTACGGAAGGGAGAGATGGATGAACGATTATTGATTAGTGACCGCGTATGAAGAAATCTATTAATAATCACGAATCACAACCACGTCGTGTAGGCCGATTGATTGATACCATGATAGGGGATAGGGAAAACCAATAAAACCATTCCATTCCACTCTGTTGTGTACTTGATACGATCGAACTCATTCATATATTTCGCTTCAAATTCGAAACTAAATGTAACAACAGCATTCGAATTCGATGCCTCTACCATTAGGAAAATTAGGATAGGAATGTGATTATGTGATAGGAAATGTTTAAATTAAACTAATACGAAACAACGAAACTCACGACATTAGCACCTTCGAATTTCGAAATATTACATCTTACTATTTGTTCTACATTATGCATTAATGTCTTGTCTCCGCAAACTCCGCATGACCAACTTCCAACAGAGGGACACGAGATAATTCTGTTGTTTTTATTTAATTTAATTCATTCAATGAGTTAGTCGAGTGCTGCTAATAAAAATATTTTATATTTATATTTAGCATGTAGCTGCTGAGTGCTGACCAAGTTTTGATCATAAATAAATGAAACTGTGCTGTTGCCTGACCTTGACGAGCATTTTTTACGCAATCGTAATTAGCCCAACGCATGCAGTGCAGTCTGCAGTGGATTTAATTTTATATGTGTGCAGTATTCTGAATGTGAACCAGAACCTGGTTTGAGAGTTTTGTGAAGGTTTTGTCTTTCTCCTAACCGTTCTTTTATGTTTTGTATTTCAGAGTTCTGCTCCACTATGGGAGGATTTGACAGCAAAGTCTTCAAAACTACACTCTTGTTTAAGGTACAAAATTTTTCAAGTTGAAATGAGTATGTATGGAAGTTGGGACAAAACAAAGATCATTTTTAACCGAGTCACAGTTACCTAATTGTGAAATTTTCATCTTTTGAAATCTTTACTCGTTACTTTTTGACTTCATCAGATTTCAGGAACGGGCAGTTTAGTTTAATCTTCATTAACTCAGACAAACAATTCATCTGCGCTGCCCAGGTGTAGGTTCGGATTAGGGGTAAGGGGAGTGGGGAGTCGGTGGCAATAAAGGTACTTCTTTTCGGTAATGGGGTCCTTTTAAACTTGTTGACACCGGGTACTTTACCAAGTCACCTTCACTGGACCATTATACCGATGCCGAACATAGTATCATGTATCAAGGAAAAGAGAATTTGTTCTTCTTTCTTGCATTAACCACGGCCCAGGGCAATGTTATTACAGTTGTTAGTACTACGATGAACATAATGTGTGAAACGAACGCACAACGGCACAACGCACATAGGATTGGCAGAATTAAGATAAGAGCTTTCAAAAATTTAAGATTTCATGCAAAATACGTATTTATTTTCCTGTTCTTTGGTAAATATGGAACTGCACAGATATAGATAGATAGATACTAGCTTTTTTAATTTGGTCAGTCTGTTCATAATAAGAATAAACTGTTTCAAACAAGAGGACCATAATACATAGCAAATACTAAGAATAGTTGAATAACAACAAATTCATGTTGTAGGTAAACCTTGTGTGGTTGGTAATTTATAAAATGGTGTTAAATTTTTATATCGTGAACCATGTACTTCAATTGAAATCAACTCTATAGGTAGAATAGGTACTCATCTTATTTTTATTTCATAGTTTCAAAGATTCGTCACAGCGGAGGAGGTCTGGGTACGAATATTTCAATAGAAATAAAAGTGTCTTGTTCTGGTCTTTTTGTGCCAGTATTAATATAAAACGTATTTGCTCACGACACGCATATTTTGTGACATAATTAAAAAGACGATGAAATTAGACGGATGCGATAAGAGAAAAAAAAGTTCCTCCATTTGTATAACTAACGTAATTTTTACACATTATATATTCTACTTGACAAATGCGACAATGGGTTTTTCCTAGTAGAAAGAAATTATCTTGACTTGAGCTACAAGGTTTTTTATTTGAAAATGGAGAGGATATAGGCGTAATAAAAAGAGAGTGAAAGCTCAATGCTTTTCATTTTGTTTCGGTGCTAGAACATTAGTTCATTTTTATGACTTCATGAACTTGAGATGAGACGAGAGTCACCCGCACCCGTATGCTTCTATTATGATGAACTGGGTGGGTACCTGAATGAAATGGAAGTACAAGAACACAGAACAGAAGCAGAAGGATATGGGTCTTATGGTTCTTGCTTATTACCACGAAGTCCATTCTCTAAAGTGGATTATATCCATTTCCTTTGCACTGTAGTTGTAGTAGTACTCCTTTAACATGCTTCCTGTTTGTGGAAGGGTTGAATTAAGTATGACTTTAGTATGAAAGGATGATTAACTTTCATTGCTTGCATTGTTATTAGTGCAAGGGGTCGGGATCATCCATAAATAACAGTAAGGTAAGCCGCCCAGGAATATACAGAAACGAGGGTAAGGGCAGGAGCATACAAGTGTCATCATAATAGTAATTGACTTGCCTATATCGTAAATTGCTCTGTTCTTTAGCGTGAGGTAGTACATGTTTGAACCCCCAAAAGTTTAAAAATGAAATACGTTAGTTTTGGATGATCCCTACCTAATTTCACATTTTTCCGTGTACTACTGTTCTTTGTGGAGACTGAAAAAAATACATTACGCGTGTCAACTACTGTATTTCGTAAAGTTGAGGTGAGATCTGAAATTGATGCCTCGACTATGGTACAAATGGTGCTAGAATATTGGTTTAATGGTCCAGGCTCTGGGTCACGACACGATGCAATTTCTCGGTTCTTCTATATTCGTACCATCGTTCAGATTTTTCAGAGTAAATTATTGTTCCATTTGTTCCTATCAGAGGTAAAGATGATATCTCTTCGGGGAAGGGGTCAGAAATTTAACGAAAATGGAAAATCGTGTAACTAAATATTAGGTAATCTTTTCTGAATACCCAATTTAAACGAGTTATTTATTTTTGTTCCAGAGCCACAATTCAGGCGGTTAGTGCCTTTTTGGATGCCTTTCAGAAAATTGCCGATGCAGCGACGTCGACGAAAGGTAAAACTATTTTTTACTGACCACTATTTTGGTTACGGTTACTGTAAAATTGGCTGAGGAAAGCCACAAGTTTGTCGGCTTCCGCCTCCAGCTCGTCCTAATTGCACTGCGTCTACTAATAATAGTCTGTATTCATATTTTTGCTGACAGAGACAGACAATTTGATCAGTAAGGAAACCAAAGCGAAAGTGTGTTTGAGTTATATTTAAAGCGTGAATACGTTATGTTAGCTTTTATGGAAGGGTGTTCAGGCATGCACAACCATTTAAGAAGTAAAATAATGGTACATGAACACTGAATTACGCGAGTGCGTGAGATTTATAGTACACCTTAATTTTATGCCCTATCGCTTTGTATTACGCAGAGAGTACTTGGTATTTGGTATACTGTGTGTAAACCACGCACTTTTTTATTACATTATAGAAATCACAATATTATTGTTCATCTTAAAATCCTGAGAAACAAAGAGTGGAGAGATGTGTGTCTAAATTACTTGTAGGTGGCGATTACGGATAACGGTATTACCTACATTCGTTATTCGTGCGTTGAGTGTTTCGTTGGAATAAATCTCAACATTAGCTGTGACTTTCTAGATTCTACAAATTCTACTCATTCAATGCCCTCTGTCAATTGTCTAAACTTTGTTTTGTCACAGTCACTAACTGTCTACTACCTGAGGTTTTCCATTTCCGCTTTGTTAAATAATAAACTTTCAAGGAATTGTGAATTTGCAGCTTAATATTATTTGATGGGAATGATAAGAAAGATTTCTCTGTATCTTGACGTGAAATCTTCAATTCTTTCGTCTTTTTGTAAAGCTACAAATTAATTTTAAATGAAGCAGATACTCATACTTAACTTTAATTCGTTGTATTTTGTCTTTGTCTTCTTTACTTTTACTTTTAAATCATGTGAACTCGTGCCGAGTTATGCGTGTCATATTATTCAATTTCAAACTTGAAATCCGCCGATTTGAATCTAGTTCGCAGCATTTGTGACAGCGATACATATACAATTATACAATTACAGCCACAGCAAATGAGAATTGTATTGTGCTTCCTTTTTCCCACTTATCTTAACCTAACGGCTAGATAAGATCTAGGGGTTGTCCACAGTTTGTGAGTATGGTATCATTAACTATTAATTTAGCCGAAGAAAGGGGAAATTAATTCTTTTATTAGGTTGGTAATATCTTAAAAACTGTCGGACAGGCTCCAGCCAGGAAGAAGGATACTCAGTATTTCTTTAATTTCTTCGATCAATAGTGGGGAAATGGTGGATTTAGATTTAATTTCATTAGCGTCATTATGGGTGTTGCTAGCTGCTCATTTGTCAAAGTTTGTAGTAAGAACTCGAGCTTATTTTACGATCAGTACACGTACACATAACAGAACCCGCGTTTCGATTTTGTTTAATACTTTTCTATTGTTTTATCGTTAGCGAGAATTTGCTGTACATGCTGACGAATTATCGTTTTGGTCCTACCACTTTACCCTTACCCGATATCTGGCATGTGCGTAGCTGAAAGAAAGTGTGCCTGGAATAAATCAGTACATTTAGAATGCGTAGTCGAATCCATTGCCTTAAATTAAAATACGTTTACATTTTTGGTGAATTTTTGTTCTGGCCTGGTTCGACTCTCTTCTCGTTCACTTACGAGTGCGGTGAAAACAGAATATTAACCATGACCCTCAAACCGTTTCCTTCTCAACTTGAAAACTTGTTTCGATCGATGTTTCCTTCTCCCACAGCATCGGCTTGTGCTGGTCTGCTATGGTTGGGGAAGTTAGAAGGTTGTAGTTTGTTAGTAGTACGAAGCGCCGAATTTCTTGTGTGTGGGGTTGAAGTTGAGTTTGTTCTTTCGGACTGTAACTGCAACCATGTGTAGTTTCGGCATAGAGACCAACCTTTTCCCAAAACACATAACACTCAATCTCATCAATGCATACGTAATGGTAGGGCGACCAGTAATGTGAGAATACAAAGTATATTATGTGATAAAACGCCATGATTGAGATTGAATAGTAATGGCGAAACATAGCATGTCTTAGAACGGATTGGATATGGTGTAAACTCGTATAGGAAATACGGATTCATGGGATGGATGGAACGGAATTTTACTGGCAATTGTATTATACAAAGAATGAGAAAATACTCATATTCGTTAAGCGCGTATATATTCAGTTCTATCAATTTTTTTTGGATAGGTATCCAATAAAAATGTTTGCATACAGCATGTTTCGTCTTAGCGCCGCCGTCAATATTTTTTATTAAAATCGTACTTCTCATAGATCAGTGTCTTATAATATTTAAAAATGTACAGTGTAGAGCGCAGTGTGGAATAACTTCATTAGTTCAAAAGGCAGGCAGCTGGGTTTTTTTTACCGCACTAGTGGGTCATATAAAGATCTCTGAGAATACCAGCCAGAGTATTCAATTCCTGAGTTTTACTTCCTCAAGTTTCCAAAATGTCAAAAGTTAATGCTCCATGACGAAGACAAAAAGTACAAAGAACCAACTGGGCCCGAGAGAAGTCAAACTAATCGTGGTAACTTTTGTCAGAGTTCTTCTAGATCCACTGGCGACTGGCGACTTGGTTTGATATTTCTTATTTTTGTGTTAGTTATAGTTCTTTGACGCTGAGCCAGATGATTTTAATCGTTTCCACAAAAAATGGAATTGTAGCTGCCTTAATTAAGATTAGACTTCAAGGAAGGATTAATCAGCTTTTGTGATTTACGCTTTGAAACTGCTCGACGAGACATTTTATGCTTGTACCCACTTGTACGGTACGGGCTGTAAAGTTTTGAGACAGTTGACTGTAGACTGACAAAGAGCTTACACAGCAATAAATAAATAAAAAAGATCCTTATTTTGCCTTGAATCGTCAACCTACTTCACACTTCGCATGGATTTGTGAAGATGTTTCAAGCAATCTAGACAGCTGGTTCTGGTTGCATTAGGTTAAATTAAGTTCTCCCAATATACTGCTTCAAAGAAATGAAGAGTCACAATACAATTCTATACATAACTGGTTAGCAACCCATGAAGTGTTCCATCGTCACGATGAACTCACAATTAGTGATGAACAAGCATCTTTTCAAAGTTTCTGTTCCTTTCCTGCTGCCTTCTTGGTTTGTCCTTTTGTTAAGCATTTCAGCCTAATAGTTTTACGATTTTTTAATACCCTAATCTCTCACTCCACGAATGCTTTCTAAAGTACTAAAGTAGTACTTTAGTAAAAAAAAAAGTTCTATTTTCTAGAGTTAGAGAATCTAAGTAATTATTATAGACTGCATGCAGCCAATGCACGGGTTCATTCGTAGTGATTAGTGAAAAAGGACATGTTTGCATGCATTCCAATTTGATTTGTATGCTGTGATTTTCAGGTTAGGAATAAGGATTTTGGAAGAATATAATAACAATGGTGAAATGTACGAAATAGAAATAGCCTGTAAAGCATTACCTAAAAGATAAAATAAAACATTAGGCAAAAAAAACTACCTAATGACAAATTACCCGGAATAGATGTCAAGCTTTTGAACATTACTTTATGTTTACTAGTTTGTCATTGTCTTTACTGGAAATCTCTTAAATAGTCGTCTGGTCGTATTTCTTTAAAATAGGAAACATTCAACATGTTTGATGTTGATGAGGGCATGCTCAGCTAAACTTGGTTCCAAGAGTTGTGAAACTTGTGATCAACAAGTTACGATGTTGTGATTAGCGACATTCCTTCACAGATTCATAATCTATTAACCAAACTTGAAAGGCTTAAATACTGTAAAATAGCTGACGAATACTCTTTAAATTCGTACAGGTGCGACCAAAGACATTGGGACATCTCTAACACGAATATGCATGCGGCACAAGGCCCTGGAAGCGAAGTTGAAAACCTTCACAAGGTGAGTATTATTTGGATTATGGAATTTATTTTGTAATGTGTAGTGTAATTAACTATTTAATTTAATTATCCGGTATCGAATTCTAAGTCAGAGTGGAAGGTAATTCTTTTTTACTGGTAAAGGTAAAATAATCATCATTGCTAATATATTGTTGGTACAATAGTGGAAGCTACTGATTCGTATCTCGTATGAGAGCGGATCAATATTTATTTTCTGTTCCAAGAGGGGTATTTAATCCAATACTACACATTTTAAAAGGTGACAATTTTCTTCAAAGATTTTTATTGTACCCGATGGATTGAATCTTGTGCAATCATGCTTGACCTGGTTTGTCGCATTTGCCTGTATGACCTGTTTCACTTGGTCGGTATGATTAAATTTAAATCTTGGCGAGAAGCATAGCATAACAGATTTTTAAAAAATACTTCAACCCAGAATAGATCTTATGAATTGCTTGCACTTGGGAATTCGTCACGTTTGAATTGAATACAAAAGCCATGGTTCATTTTACTGTCTACTGTGTGATAGGAACGAAGTACAAAAGGGAGAATTACAGTAATTTGGGTTTTTGTGTTTTACTGAAGTTCTCTTCCATTGTGTTGTGCCTTGTGCGTATTCCGTGGACAAATAACAGCATGATGTTGAAGTTAAAGTAGAGTACGAGGGCGGAGGTCTTGACCCAGCCAGCCATTATTTTTCTTCAACTAAATAAAAATGTCGTCGTAAAGTTTGGGCTTGGAGCATGGTGCTTTTACGATGGGAAGGTGTTTTTTATAGAGAGTAAATAAGTTTTCAAACTCGTATCTTGCCATTGTAAATTTAAAATCTAACATCGAACGGAATGACAAGGTGTTCGGTATAGTTGCCCGTACTCCTATTTTGGAAATAACAGTGGCTATCTTTGTTGTCTTAATTTTGTCGGTATCATTTCGGTATGTTTGCTGTATTTCATTTGATGAGTTGGGTACAATGCAATCAAAGGCAAATATTGTATTACGCAAATATTAATCCAGAATACCAAACAACGTCAGTTATATTTATATTCCACTGTACTGTGTGGTAGAATGTTTGTACAGTTTTTCCGGAAGTTTTGATAAGTCTAAACGTGTAATCCATTTGACTGTTGATTCCAAAACAAAACAATGGCAATTTGACCGAACAACTTGCAATTCTCTTTTCACTGAAGTGTCTTTGTGTTCCATTTAAATTCACATTTCCAACTGAACTCTTTAGAACTACCAATTTGATTAGTGTTGATTTTCGAAAACCAGAGCTTCGGTATCCTTAGTTTTTACAATTCTAACCAAAGTTCCGTTAAGTGTTCATTATTGGACAATAAATGATATTTCCGCGACCGACTGGACCTAATTCATTATTTAATTACAAGCCAAACAACAGTTTAACACCTGACCAAACCATTCTTTCTTTGCATCTTTGCATAGTATTAGTAGTGTAAGCTTATCCTGTACGTTCTAATATTCATAGTTCTTAGAATGGTAGGTATTGGTATTATATACTACGACTACGATTAAGATTTTTACATCTGATGAAGATTCGAGTCGAGACATTTATCAAATTCGCCACTCCTTTACTCATGCTAGCTCCGGGCTGTGTTTTTAAGATTACAGAATCTTAAGTCAATTTTGTTGTGTACTTTGTACGTGCGAACAGAATTATTTAGGCCTGGTCGAGGCGTCGAAGCCTGGTCTACAAGATGTTTTCATGAGGTCAGAATAAAATACGACACTACGGCTTATTTAGGTCATTGCAATATCACAACAGCTCAGACTAGACCATGAATGTAATAAGATTACCTGAAGGAAGAAATGCGTTACTTAAACCATGCTCACTCGCAAAATCTCTCGTTGCAGAATGCAAGGTTACAGATACAACTCAAATGTTACATTTTGTTACGCAGGTAGATTACGGATGTTTTTAGGCTAACTCCTGTTGCCGTGTCCTTTGTGGTCGAAGTCATTAACACCAAATGTCATGTCAGATTTTCATTACATTGGTCAGCTTGATAATTGAGTTTAAGACGAATACGAATCTACATATGTTTACTATGTCCAATGTCCAATGCCCATTGTCCATGAGTCCTTATTAGCCGCATACATCTAAAAATCAAACATGAAAGTTCGTGTTGGCAAGGGTGGTGATTCTGGTGATTTTAGAGTGTTTTTCATTTTCTTTCATTCAAATCATATTTGTTCAGCTGATTTGTCAAGGACTTATTCTTCACAAAGTAGAGAAAGAATGTCGAAATTCCGAGTTGAAATTGGAAAAATCATAAGTACACTACACATCAATTCCGACTGATCTGTTTTGTTTTGAGTGTTTTATTATTTATTTAGAAGACGAACTACGAATATGCAAATCCAAAATTGATGTAGAATAGATAGAATCAAGAAACGAAATATTGAGAAGTTCATACATAGCGTGTACGTCACTTTGCATTTGATTTGTCACATCCCATCACATTTTGAGAGAAAGTTCCACGGAGAACTTTGTGTCCTCCGGTCGATAATGTTCCAGTCGCATTCGTGGCCGATGTATAATCTTTCGTCTGTAGTGGAAGGTTTTTGGAAACTTAATAATGTCAGTGGACTCTAGACGTTTCTCAGGAGAATCTTCTATACTTGGGTTTAATGTTTCACAACCACGATGCTTTCATCTCTTTGTAGACATCGAATCATCGAAAGGTTGGAGCATTGTCCTCTCGTGTGCCTTGTTCAATTCTATCGACTAGTAATCTGGACAAACATATTCAAAGGCTACCTGAATTCCTACATGCGTTGACTTGACATCATCCTGAAAATGATTCCTACTTCCGGCCTGACCAGAAATGAGAAGGTTGTCTCCTTGCACTTGCTTGACACATATGGTGGAAAGAATATTATTTCGTATATTATTCTTTCGAGGGAAACCAAGAGCAGCTCGAAATCTTAAACGAAATACTTACTTTTGGGGATTATCAGATACGTTAAAGTTAAGCACTGCACTGCGGATTAACATGGACGGTTAATCGACATCGATTCTATAGGTCGTGTTTGTCGAATTGACAAAATAATGATATGTTAATTATCGATCTAACAAATCAACCCTCAAGAGGTAACATATGCAGACAAAGCTTAGAAAAAAATTTCTGACAAATTCGCAGGAACAATTTTGATATATTTTTCATGCTTTCCACTTTTGAAGTTTTTATTCTCGACTGATATTTTAGCATTTAAGATATTTATTCATTCAGAAGATAAAAGAAAGGAGAGAATTGAAAGAATTGTGAATGGTACAGTACAGATATAACAGAAACAGAAGTGTCTTTTTCTGACTGAAATTCGAAAAATGATAGTGTTGATACTCGATATATGATTTTAACAATCGAGAGTGATTGTGTTTATACGATGGAGGATTGACGGATTAGGTAACATGTTAAGAAAAACCGGTCTGATCATTTACGGTGGGGGTGTCAGAGTATTTACTGATAGAGTATTTTAGCACGGGTTTTAGACAGTTCTTACGAAAATAATCGTCGTATTTTCTATTGCAGTTCTATTCTGGATTGTTTGATTCTTCCCTTACAAGAGAGAATGGAGGACTGGAAAAAAACTACCACGCATTTGGACAAGGAACATACCAAAGGTAGAGACAGATTTCGAAATATATAGGTTATTAGCTAAGCATCATGAATGTGGCCTGTAAACTAGTAAACATGAATTACTTTCATTCAAACATAAATTTTTAGTAGATAGCAACCAGCCATTAATCAATTAAATATTGCAAAGAATAGAGAGTTTTGAACACTCGACATGGGGAAGAAAACAGAATAGGTTATGTATCTAATTATAATTAAATCAATGTGTTTTAATAAAGAATATAAACGAGCTCGGGCTGAATTGAAGAAGCGCTCAATGGAGACGATGAGACTTCAGAAAAAAGTACGAAAAGGTGGACTCAATAATGGAGGGATGTCAGGGTCCTTTGCGGGAACTCTTCCCAGATCCGGTGGTCATGGAGGTGTTACAAATGCAACTTCTATAGGTTCCAATTGTGGAAGCGATACCATTGGCCACAATCATCAAGGAACTGGTGGAGGAAGCCGAGACACGAATCGAATTCTCGAAGTGGCGCTCAGAGACGTGACTGAGAAACGCAATGCTTTCGAAGACGCTGAGAAACAAGCGATTAGGACTGCATTGATCGAAGAACGGAGTCGGTTTTGCCTTTTTGTCTCATTCATCAAGCCAGTAGTGGTAAACTTCTTATGCTTACTCAGCTGTCATTAATTAGGAGAATTGTATGTCCGTGTTCTGATCAAACTCGTCTATAACGAAAGCTCAACAGGTCACGAATTAATCAAAAAGTGTTGATGCACCCAATATTTCTATCCTTCCCGGCTTCCCGTTCTAATCGTAATATAATACAAAATCTAATTTTCAGCTAGTTAAAATTGTGGCCTCACGTATTTACTTAGGAGAAAGCTTTTACCTTTCCCTACATTATTCGAGTTAAAATTAAATTATGTGTAATTTGATTTTGTACTCAAAGGATGAAGAAGTAGCCATGCTCTCAGAATTGACTCATGTTCAAGAAGCTATGCAGCAGTTGGAGAAACATGCAGGGGATCCATTCGCTCTACCAACTGCAAGCGAACAGGTGAGCACACTTAAGTTCCGCTTTCCGCATTTAAAATTTAATTCACGAAGGAAGTCTCCCAAACATTTCTGTATGGCTAAAAGGTTTCCTTCACTTCCTTCGAGTTTAGTTCGGGTAGATTACTGTTGTTTGAACACAAGATGGGTTAGGAGTGTGGAGGAGACACTCATTGGATTCGGATTCATTCTAAATATAACGAGTCGACTCTCCGAATCGAAATTACTTTATATTGTCCAACTAACTCTGAATAAGATTAACTCGGCACATGTCACCATTAAATCGATATAGTCGCTTACTTCGGCTATTCAATCCGACAGTGCATGGAACCACGTACCCAACCTGTGCGACACTGCCAACTAGTGCCAACCCTGTTACTAGGTCTAGGGACGCTTATATGCATCCAGTGGTATTCACAATCTCAGGATTATTTATGCTGTCATGTAAGGTCGATTCGTCCAATTGATTCTCATTCTTTTTGGTGGATTATTTCAATTAGAGTGTCGGAATTGATTTATCTTTTTTCGGATCTATTGATCTTCTGTGTGGACCATCCACATTCCACACACAACCTGCAAAAGTAACCCTTGAATTTAGTTTCAGCCTAGGAGTGATTTTTATTCCTGGTCTGGTCTGGAAAATGGATTCGATAGGCAAACCAATTTTTCTTGTCACCTTTTTTTCATTTCTCGACTAAGAAAGGTGTGGTTAATCCGCTTTTATTAGGCCAATGATCAGCCATCGTATTAAAGTATTGTAAACACACCGACCTTGCATTTTTAATCATAAACTCTACATGTATTTATTAAGTATCAGTTTATGTCATTGGTAATTAATAATTCCTGAGCAGTATTATAATTTTTCCGCCTGCTCTGAATTCCGTCCGCTTTCCAAAAAATAGTTTACGTTACTTTAAACCCTACACCTGCCACATCTTGATTTTTAGATTTTATCTGTCTATTTTGTGTTGTAACATTGTAACCACAGAATCCCAACATCACTGCATTGCCGCAGCTTTTGCAGCTAGTAAATATGATTTCCGGTGCCTCAGCAAAAAAAAATTATTGAATAAACTCCTCGAAAGGAATTCTAAATATATAACACAGACAATCTGTGGTTGAGTTCCGGAAGAGCCAACTAACTTTATTGCTATTTCATGTCTGTTTCATTTTATGAAGCGCGCTCGCTTTTTACGATACATTTTATACAACAAACTCAATTGTCTTTTATTCCGACGGACTTCCCTTCCAAATAAGAGTTTGACGCACCCAATGGAAATCATTTTTGTAATCGATAACCATATTTCCGTTTTTCAGGTTATAGCAGATTTGAAAGGTTCGTGTGACAGCGGTACATGGAGTTTCCAAACCCCACCAAGCAGTCCAAGCTCTTTGGGCTCACGAAAGTCCAGCACGTGCAGTATTTCTTCGGCAAATAGTTCTTCCAGTGGCTCGGCGCACTCTCCTTTACATAATCTTCATAACCGGACTATTCTTCATCAGGTTAATAAACCCTTTTATTATGATACTTTAATTTGACGCTAAGTGAAGCGTTGAGTAATTTTATTACATGAGCTTCAGCGATTACATACAAACTGGGAATTTGCATATGCATTCTTACTATGTGTGTGTGGGATTAACACTCTTGGGTTTCACTTGTGACAATTATGATTATGATAAAAGAACCATGTAATTGTACACTCATTGTCAGATTCAGCTTCTCATTTGCTTATGGTATAGTGATCGTGCCACTCTGAAGGTCCCTCAGGAAATCTAATTTGTAATCAAATACTGCAAACACTCAGCTTTCTATTGGCAGTTTGCCAAGTAATTGAGTGAATTAAGATGATGATTGTCAAAGACCAGTGGCAGAGCACTAACTCTTCTGTTCTGTTGGTGCGGAAGTTGTTGTCGCTTCCTTCCTTTGCAAATGTATGTGGGCCAAAGATTATTTAGTGTTTCCTTTCACCAAGTTCATTTGAAGGCAGACGGTATTATTAGAGTAGCATCAGATTTATGTAGAACAATGAATGGCAAATGCACGAGGTCTGGAGCATGACATATGTAATTGTAGTTTGCATTCGTTGCTGTAAGTTCACATTTGAAATTTCGTAATTCAGGGTTTAATTGTATTCACGCATCGACATGAAACATCCCGTGCTGTTAACAATTATAAAATTGGACGGGGTACCGTTTTTCATGATATTAGTAATGGAATGGAATTGAAGGTTTATATTTCGTTTAAAAGGTCATCATTCATCAAATTCTTTCAAACACTTAACATCAATAAAGAATAAGTGTAAAAAACTAATAGTAATAGTGAGTGATGGAATTCCGTGTCTCTAATAATTCAAATTATACTTCAGACAAAAACAAGTTTGAGAGACTTTAAATATTTCACTCGAATCTCGAATCATTTGATTTCCTATACAACTCAAAATGGAGTAAGTACTGTAAGTAAATTTCAAACCCCAAAACTTAAGGTCCAGACAAATTCTTCCGCAAAGTTAGTATGGCAGTTTTCAAACAAACTCGGGTTTTTATTTATTCTGAATATTAGATTTGGTGAGTCAGAGTCCCAGCAATTTAAGTCAAGCCATAGTCATAATAATCCATAATAATGTATTAACCGAATTTATTTGTAATGGGTATAACTTTATCCTGAGTTGTTTTACAAAATTCGTATAAAATCTGTTCTCTTCTAGGAAATCAAACATCTAATGCTCATGAGTTGAATTACGAAATTTGAGAACATCTATTTTATTTACCCTAGGTTAGATTGTTTGAAATTGTCAGTACCTCCTGAAGACCTGCTAATTATTATAGTATCATTTCTTTTTAATATGTGTCTGAAACACCGAGCAGCAAAATTTTGATGATTGTGAATGTGTTCCGTGCTTTCTCTATCCTAGGATTTTCTTCCCTTTTTTATGCGAACATTTCTTCGTGGCTGGCGTATCTTTGCGGTCTGTATTGACTTTTTACTATCGATCAAAATTCCTATACAAGTCGAGAAAAACCCCAAGTCGCAGTGGTCCGTACTTGCAAGAAATCATCACAGAATCTTAATAGCTAGACATTCACATTGTGCCGTCATTAAATCGTTATCTTATATCCTACACTGGCACTGGATTCTTTAACTTCTACTTGAAAGTATTAAATTTACATAGCACCACAATGGTTATGGGAATTCCTTCCGGTTAGTTCCACCCGTAACTTACCACTTATTCTGGCTGGATAAACTTGTCAAATATTCATAAAGTCTTTCCTGGTGTGTTTGAGCAACTTCAAATCATTTTTTATCGTAGTTTTTTACCCTTTCACAGTTTCACTGTTTAAGTCTTGTTTCATCGCCTTTATATTTATGTTTATTCAATATCCTGCACAAAGAATGTCGAAACGAACAGCTCAGGCATAGGGTAGCTTTGTTAACCCAAGCATTGGCCTATCACTGTTTCACGGTTGAGACTTTGTATTCTCGTATGTAACTAGCAGCTGATTATGAACCTTGACATGCATGGTCGTTAGAAGTATACATGACAATATGTTATGAACTCCCCATGATTTAACTTGTGTATAGTAATAGTATGCACGAAAAACTTGGATTTGAAACCCTTTCGATTTTGACATCGACTTTTTCTATTTATTTTCCTTGGTGTATTTGAAGATGAAATATCACGTTCTTGCTGTGGTCTTTGCTTGTATTATTTAAATTCGAATTTAATTTATATTTTATTTTGTTACATTTTCGGTTGCTAAATTTAGCCAATGACATGTCATCCAGGGGGTACTTTGCGCTATTCAATTTTGTCCTCCCAAGATTCTGGTTTTACATCCCAGGACACACTTTACTCTCGAATGCCGGCACGTTTTTACGATCAACGGAAGGTATTATTTGTTTATTGTTTGTTTTTTGTACTCTGCAGTTATGTAGAACTTTTTAGAAGGTACATATTTTGGTTTAATTCTAATGTAGGATGTGTTCATTTTATTACCGTACACTTATTTATAAGTTTAGTGCTACTGGTTGACAAGCATTTTAAAGAGAACTCCCGGAACCAAGTCCCGTGTTATCAACATTGGACGCAAATACATACAGAATTTCATTAGTACCAAAGAGTTTGTGTGGGTAAATGGACGGAGTTGAATGTTAAATGTTAAAATCGTGTTGGCTGGAACTGCCGCACCTAAAGGAATAGTTTTCTATACATGTTGTCATGTCTTCGGGTAAAAACCTTCTCTCAGATTTAATCTTGTACAACAAGATAACAGATGGGATCTTACTTAAGGGAGGATGAGGACGGAGTAGACATAGGGGCGGAAAGGAAGTAAAAAATAAAATAACAATACTTGGTCAATGTGTATATTTGACTTTCGGCAAAATCCTCTTCAATGTTTACTCATCGGACTTAACGAAAGGAAAATTAACTCGACAATGACAACAAAATGACACTGAAGAAGTGACGATGAATGAGATTGGTCTGGATAACCTTTCCTCTCTCATATTTATTTATCTCCTTACTGCTTGTAGCTTGTTGCAAGTATTGAATTCATAGAACATTGACTATATAAAATAATCATAACGTAGACTGTAGCCTTTAAGACTTTACAACCCGTATTAATTTTTAACAGACATAAAGACATTGAATATAATTGTTGAAGTGACTTAATTCGAATATTTCTACTGATGCTGACATTACATAAACACTCGAGAAATAGCATGTAAGGGAAGGGAGTTTTGAGTTGGGATGGGACCGAATTTACAGTTCATTTCTAAACTAGCTTTGGTTGTAAAGTTTGTACTATGTACGAGTGTTTATATTTATTTCTTCAATGTTCATTCTACAGGGTGGTGGAAATCAGTCGGAAGGAAGCAACACGAGTTCGACGGCAAGCAGCAACTCAAGTACCCCTTCTTCACCATATCCGCCTGGGTCTGGTGGAACTTCGAATGCCACATGGCCCAACTTACAGGATAGTATTCAATTTGAGCGAGCTGCTTGTGCTATCATGAATGAGCGTCCACATACCATCTCTTCGGGTAAAAAATTAGACCTAGCCCTCATCTATATTTATTTCTTTAAGTATCTACAGTATCTAGCGTCAAATTTCACCAAAAAATGTAAAGACTCCATCAGACTTTGAGACAATCGTTACCCAAGCTCCTATTAAGGACAGGGTTCTGCTCATTTGTTAGAATTGAGCCTTAGAGTCTCGCAGAAGAAAGTATGGACCAACCATGTGTGTGCAATTTCCTTTTTCTTCGATAAATTCCCTCCGTCGCGCTTTATTAAATAGAATGGTGCGGACAGATTTGAAGAGACTGTACAGTTTTTCTTTTTAAAAAAAATGGGAGTGTAGAATATCTCCTCATCGGTAGACGAAAATCAAATTTTGAATAAGGCGAGGACTGTGTTTCTCCCTATCTGGAGTGCATAACAGCATTTCGTTGTAACCTTATGTTCTGAGATTGTGTGCATCTTGCGTGATGCACACTTTTTCACTCTGTCAGATTATACTTTTTAGGCGTTACCCTTACCCTTACTTCTTAGTCAGCAAAATGAACTTCTTTATTCGAAGTGACTACTTTCGTTCATGTGAAAGCCATTTATCACTCAAATGACGCGACGGCGGCACCAGTGCCTTGGTATTTATCTCACTTATCTTGTTGCGTACACTTTTTGGTTTGAATTTGTTCTATTTTATACGAAAATGATTTGTGTGAGATTTGATTCATCAAAATCTCATTTTAAATTAATGTCAGAGTCAGGAGAACTGGTTTCATTATTAGGATTTAGTGAGATTGGCATGAAGATGTACGGAATTTAATTAGTAAAAGGACTATGGCCATGTCCCGGATGTCAATCAAGTTTCACTCCGGGCGTTTATTGCGAAAATTCGAGTGAATGAAGTCCGTACGTCGTGGATCCTTTTGCCGAGGAGTATTTCCTAGTCATGCTCATGCAGTTCTGTAATACAATTTCGAACCAATGAAAGTGAAATTTAAGGGATGGACGGTAGTTCTGGTACGGGGAAAGAGGAAATTCTCAATTCAGTCCCTATTACGGAGATGACAAAATCATCTACACATCCACATATTCTATCCATCAATCTATTGCATGGCTTTTGAATAAGTACTATTGATGTAGAGATATTAAATAAAAATAATAAAATCGTAATTGTTTAGCAATAAGCAGGTATTTTTGAACTAGCTTCCGTCTAGTTTAGATTTTCATGGAAGGAACTAAACAGAGACATGAAAAGAATGTTTCTTGCATTCCGCCTCTAGATATTATAATTGGTAGCTTGTTTTCTACTAATTTAAGTATCTCATTAGTTTTGAAATTGCTTTATATTCGTGTAGCATATGAGCGAGGTCATCAGCGTCCACCATTGACAGTGTACACATTTCAACAACCATCAGACTCATCCCAACATCCGGTCAGTCCGACTTCAACGCCTGTTACGACGCCAATTATTGATCCACACGCCCACATTCCCGGTGAGGCAACCTTTTATTATGGTTCGTAAATTACGACTAAAGCTTCAACCTCCATCAGTTGTTCTCTTTGTCTTGGCATTTGGTTGAACCCTTTAGGCATTCATTCATTCCATTTTAATACCATTCATCGTAGTAGTAATTGCAATACAGCATTGAATTAATATTTGCTTCCAGGCAAGACTGTTGTGATTGTGGTGTTAAGCATTGCCAAAGCAAAGTGTGTTTTAATTCATAAGACAGACGGAGCTCTAGATTAGATTTTTGATAACCATCATCGCTATGATTGTAATGTAACGTCAATGTTAAATCTTAACTTGTTAGAGCTTTATCTGCACATTTCCGGGTTTAATTTGATTCATAGTGGGTGTGTCAGTCATCAGTTTGAGAGATCTCAAGCATGTCGAAAGGATGCAAGACATTGCTGAAATTTATCTTGGGACTATAGGGCAGGGCCTCAGTAACGTGTCACACATTTAAATGAACACGAATTTTGTTGATTTTTTTTCGTACGGAGTAATGTCTGGAAACACAACTTGCATCCCGAAAAGTTGTAAGTGCCACTAATGTCTGCCTGTAACCTAATATAGTTCAATAGGGAATGGGGATCGCTTATGCAAATCCGGAATCAATCGAAATTAACTTACTCGAGTTGGGGTGCAGGAATGGGAAGGGAATGTGTATGTTTAGTCTGGAGGGCTATTAGTCAAAATTATGTACTAAATTTGCTAGAATGTTTGAAGTTTTTATGGATCATTCACTGCAGAAAATTCGTACAGTGAAATTGTATAGTATAAATAATAACTGCCACATGGTTGTGGCTGTTCGTCCAATGCATCCCTGTTAAACCAATGAACGGAGTTTAGCAGGACCATCACTTATTGCTCGAGGTACAAAAATACATGTGCCATGAAGATAAATGATTGCACAGCGTACTTTTCGCTTAAATTCCCCAAAGGTCTGAACGCTTGGTACACAATCTTCTTGGGTGATGTTCTTTTAGAGTTTCTCTTTCTATAAGGCTTGACGGAATTGTTTATGCTATCCCAGGATCCCCAAGAAGATGTCTTGGCGAGAGCGTGATTTGTAGTTTCTTCCCGCATTTTAGAACTAGGAGGAAATTTGTAGTTGGTTGACGACATGACAATGGGTTTAACAGAAACATGAGGAACAATTTGAGGTATTTAGAATGCACAACTGGGAAATAATATTTAGTACCTACGTTATTCTCAGATTTTTGGGTTCTGTGACGAATGCAAATCTGGTAGCACATGTTGTGAGAGTAATGACAATGTTACATTTGGTGTATTTCTGTTTGGTCGGATTCAATTTTGAAATTTTGAAAGCTTATTGACTTGTAATATTTTAGGACCCATCTACCAGAGTGCTTCAGAAATCTATGGGGTCCTACGAGGAAAATGTGAACAGAAACCACCGGTTCCAAAGAGGTGTTCATCTCTAGAACGTCCTCACTTGACTTCAAATAGTGGAAATGGTGAGGCTCCACCCAAACATCCCCCTAAAGGAAAGAAAGATTCCAAAGATCAAAAGAGGGACTCAGTCACTGGGTTTAAACCAGTCCCGGCCTTACCAGACTTCAATCAGTCTTCACCAGATATGAGTAAGTCAGACATCCTTACACTTATTTCTTCTTCATCTGACAGGAGCTGTCATGATTTTATTGCAACGGCTCTCCCTCTAACCATGTGTTCAGAGATTAGTGTATATCTCTGTTGATCTTGTCAGCAAACAAGCAAAAACATAATATTGGTACGGCGCACCCCTGCGGTTTCACCTCATTTCTATTCAGCGGATAATGTTATCGAATGTTGGTTCTTTCTACTTTGCATGAATACTGTGTTCTAGAAACGAATCCTTTCCTTTTTCCTTTATCGACGTACAGAATTCCAGAGCTTTCCAGTTTGACGTTGAGGCTTATCTTTGATTTTATCCTTTGTTTTCTTTGAGTTATCCCTTCAGGTATTCAATTAAAATACTGTATAAAAGGAAAGTAAACAATCTTGAGAAAATATCTAATGCCGAAAGTAGTAGAAAGCACAGAATCGGAAATGGCTTAATGCTTATAACCTGTTACGTTATTGGGTACAGTGAGATAGAAATAGAAAAGAGTGAACTAAACTGAAGTGAACTGTACTCGTTGTCTGTATCAAATTATCTTGCATTTCCCATCATTCCATTCACTCGATTTCAGACGATGATGGTTCACTAGGCACGTCTTCATTCCAATGTTGGAGCTTGGCCAAAGTCTCTCCCCTATTTTCTGTCTGATGTTGTAATGATTATGTCACAGCGCAGAATCTTGTTGTCAATTTTGTCCTCGAAGAAAGCAAACGACTCGGTATGTTAAAAAATGTAGTCTTACTTGGCCGGTCTGATCGGTAGCTTTTCTGGAGACAATAATATAATGTTACATTTCCTTATCTTGATGAGATGAATAAGTAATTAAGGTTGTTTTAAGTTTTAACCGATGACTAACTAAATGTTGTCTCTGTAAAACATGTGGAGTATATTGTACGACGTTAAATACAAAAAAATACACTCATTAATTGACACAGCTGAAGCTGAATCAAACATCATGTGCATTTCGTATTCGTATGCCTTTTTGCGAGTTGCTTCCCATTTGGCCTAGGGATTTACATTAAATATTTAGGGATTCACGTTAAATATACTGGGTCAGACGGAATTGTTAAATGAGGTTGGGATGAAATACAAGGTGGGACAAAAATAAGCGTCTTTTTTAAATGCAAGGTTACATTTTACGGTTACATTTGGTCCACCCTTAGATTTAACTCACGTTTGTTGGTGTTAAAATAAAACATTCGAAAGTACATTTGCAATAACCAGTTCTCTCATCTATGGAGTTTCGAGTTCTGGTCCATTGTCTTTTGAGTCCTGCCCGGAAAGGATAATTTAATTCGAAAGGAATCTTACCGCATTGTTGGTTGAATGATTTTACCTCATCTTATCTTCACATAAACCCGTGGATCTAGAGTTGATTTATAACCATGCGTAATGCACGAAAAGAACCATATTTGGCACAACCATCCCTAAGGGTCTCATCAGGGACACTTGAGAACGCCTTCAATTTTTTAGTATTTAACGTCAAGGGCTTGTGGTAATTAGTTTCAGTCCCGTCAGATAAAAACGTAATGGGCTGGCGTAATGCGTAGTGTAACGATTTGTATTTTGTAACGTTATAATCTTTTCGTGAGTGGTTTACTTCTTTTATTCATGAAACTGCGGTCAGTTTTATTGCGGTCAAGCACTGCAGGAATAATTTCATATGAGCTTGAGTTTGAGTCCAGTCAGGTGTTTGAAACCGATACTTACTGCATTATGTTTTGTGTTGAGTTTAAAACAATCCTTTAGACTCATGATCAACCCACACCCCACACCTCCGCCTTCATATGATTAAATCCTAAATCCTTTGCATTGTATTTGTTTTTCAGTCGTTCCACAACCAGTTTATGTCAATATGCATGAGTTGAACCAAATGGCGTCAATGAAACTGCATCGACAACAACAGCAAGCGGCGGAAAGACAACAGTATCTACAACCACAAGCTGATCTACCTCCACCTCCACCAGAATTAATGGCTCAGTCCATGAAGGTATGTGAACTTGACAGGGTATTCAAAATTCCAAGGTGGAACAACTCCAAATTTAGTAGTGTTATCCTGGCTGAAGCTAAATTGGCGCCATTGGGTACGTTCATTCAGTCTACCAGGAGACGAGAGACGAGAGAGATTCATTATCTCATTTGTTTTTTTAAATGAAATGTTTCACTATTAGATTACCAGTTAGAAA
Source organism: Protaphorura tricampata (assembly GCA_034698835.1). Classification (NCBI taxonomy): domain Eukaryota; kingdom Metazoa; phylum Arthropoda; class Collembola; order Poduromorpha; family Onychiuridae; genus Protaphorura; species Protaphorura tricampata. The sequence continues at coordinate 36,427 of JAQGCB010000042.1, forward strand.
GGGTATATAGTGTAATTCCCTCTGATTAAAATTAAATTGAATTAAAAGCCCCACCATGACAAGTCGTCTCATTTGGAATTGGAGAGTCAGAATAATGTAATGAATGGACACCCTGGTTCGGTTAAATAATAATTGTGATGGGATAGGATATCTGGATATCTTTTTTTCTAAGTTTTCATCTCGTTTACTTTCCACAGTCTGACGGAGTGGAGTCTAGCTTGAAATGTGACGGTTCTTTGGCCTCTAGTGGTTATGGAAGTCAAAATCCAATTACGGTTGGCGAAGAGAGTGGAACAACATCTTCAGGCCAAGTTGGCTCATCTCAATTGGACGGTGAAGGTAGAAAATGTATTCCAATCTCCAGTGATGAATTTCGCATGGAACTCGAAAGCATGATACACACGATGAATAATAACAATCATACTACCACCTCTCATTTCCGCTCTCCTCCTCAGTCAAGTCGTCAACGTCATAGTGACATTAATCCTCCGACTATTCTACGCTCTTCTTTCGCTACAGCCAATCCTCCTAACAATCATAACTTTAATCAAAATCGCAATACGCATTCATTCGACTACAGTAGTGAGAGTCATACTAAAAATTACTCTACGATGGGAACAGTACGAAATGATAATGTCAGTAGCAGTAGCAGCACTCTTCCTAGACGCCATTCCTATGCTACATCTCCGAATGATTTCATGTTACGACTAAAAATGGCAAAGAAGAGAGACTTTGTTTAAGTTTTAATGGAATGGCTTTAATTGTCAATTTGTAGTTAGTTTATAAACTTTAATGCTATTGTGTTGTGTCGTACCAGTTTTCTTTAGATGTATTTTTTTGTTCCGATCAGGTGCTATACCCGACTACCGATGCAAAATAATTTGTATTTAATTTAACTATTTTGTTGGCCCTAGGCAAATGTCCCGGCCGAAGGTTATCGGTCAAGCTTTGCCTCGCTTTCTTATTTTTTAAGGTCCGCAGCATTTTGCTAGGAAGGTATTCGGACAAACTAGATTTTAATTTTGTAGAGTGAAATTTGGGAAAAGTATTTCGGGGATTAATAATTGGTCAAGCGGTTAAAATATTTTTCCCTATTTTTGTGTTTCTGGTTAAGCAGAATCTTGTGTAATAAGTACGCACTCGAGAGAACTTGCACACATACTTGTAATTTCTCATTCTAAAAAATAGTATGGAACATTAAATTTTGTTTTGATTTTTGGGTTTTCTATCAATAAAATGTGATTTGAGTGGTATAGTTTTGTGTGTGCATTTTATACATTTGAATTAGATTAGTACTTAAAATTGAAAATCTGTCTAACGCCGTTCCCCTTATCCATTTTTTTGGATTTTAAATATTCGTTATTATTGGAAGTCAGTGTGAAACCGCTCAAAATGTGATGCATGACCGGCTGGAATTCATATGCATGCATGATACGCTGCTACTCATTTTGCTTCTGCATGACTAGTTCGTACATACGACTTCAATCGGGATCAACCGTTTGGCGATACAGCTAACCACGTAACCGCATATTTTTATATAATCGTGCGTATTTTAATTTATCAACCGTTTGATTTTTAGTCAATGGATGCTTTTTAAGATGTTTTAAGTTTTTTTTTGGTTTGTTAACATTTAACTTGCAGATTTCAGTTATCATTCATCAGCATTGTGTTTTTGCTTCGATTTGGTTGCTTCCGGGTATTGTACCTTACCACGAGTTGTCAAACATTACGGAAATTGTCCGCTTGCTTTCAACAGAGCGTCTTGTTACACTGGATTGGAAGAAGGTAAACGCTGGAGACCGTTTGATTAGTTTTAGTGCCCGATATGTTCTAATGTCGTCTATGGTATACATCAGTTTGAAACTGAAATCCGGTGGGGGTTTGAGCACAATTTTAATTGTCTAACCACTTAAATACAAAATCGTGCGTGAAATATTTTTTTTTCTAAAATTGTTCTATTTGTTTTACAGTATATGGAGTGGGACGACAGTCATCAATTGATTCCCAGAGAAGTTCATCTGGAGATCATGAGAAGCCTTTACCTCCCGTTAGGAAAACCTCATCCATTTCAATTATTACCTCAAGAAATTCTTCAAATCCATCCGGTTCCATTCCAGGTCATCAATTCCAACAGTCAAATCTTCAGTGTAACTCTCAACTACCTCAGTACCAGAATAACTCAATTTATAGTAACCTTGAACAATGTAACGTTAACAATTCCAAATTCTGTAACACTCGATCAAGTTCTCAAGGTTCATTAGCTGACAGTGGAGATGTTACTCCACACGCTTCAATGGAACACCTTCCTCCACCACCAGCTTACCTGATGAATCTCCCTAATCTGGCTTTGCTCAATTCCGACGACCCAGCTCTCAAAAGAATGAGCGTTGCTGAAACAATAAAAACTTTGACTGAAAAGAAGCACCAACCTCTTAGTCCTAACATGGTTCGCCGTTCTCAATCTATGAAGCAACCAGGTGAAGAGGAAAAAACGACTGGCGGTCAATCGAAAAGTACAAATAACAATTGGAATAATCGAAGAAGTTCTACAACAGCGGCTACTACTTCTAATTCCAATGTAACCTCCCCCAAATCAAGTTCTGTCAAGGAAAAGGAACGTACTAATTTAATGCAAGTCTTAAACCATCAATTATCTCAACCACCCCAGCCAACTTATGGAAATTTGGGACATTCGTCCCAACAACAGCAACAATACCCAATCACACCACAACAGCAACAGCAACAGTACCCGGTTTCACAACATCAACAACAGCAATTTTCGAATGCACAGCAGCAGCAGCATCAACAATTTTCGAATCCACAGCAGCAGCAGCATCAACAGTATTCGAATCCGCAGCAACAACAACAACAGCAGCAGCTTCTAGTTTATCAGCAACTCTGCCATCAGCAGAACCCACAGACAAATTATCAGCAAAATACGCAGCCTACCTGTCAGACAAATCCTCAACCTATTTATCAGCAAGTTATACGCTTGCAAACTAACTCATCTCAATCTCAAAGTGCAAATAATAGTCCTCGGCATCCCCGACGTTTCTCTGAAGAACTGTTAAAGACGACAGCCACTTTTGTACAGAATCGTGTTCTCGGGAACAAAACACCTCCACCTGTAGTAACTTCTAAAGAAATTTTTGTTCAAACACTCAATGCCAAGTTATCACAAATGAGAGTGAGTAGTCCACCAACAGATAAGAAACACATGAGTAGTAATTCATCTACGAAACCTAGTTTTGCATCTAAACTAGCCGCATCAGTTAGTCACCATTCCAAGGGGAATAGTGTTGGAGAAATGTCAACAGCTTTTCGTGTACGCCAATGGATCTCCTCTAAGACTGTCTCAGATCCATCCATCGTCCGTGAAAGTTTAATGGATCAAATCCGCAGGGGTACAAGACTAAGGCAAACTCGAGCCGTGAATGATCGCTCTGCTCCAAGAATGAACTGACTAAAAGTACGCCTCTTGGTGTCCAAATATGAGGGTAGAATTTCAAAAGCTAACAATGAGAATCTAAGTACAGGAGGCGAGAAGTATTGCGGGAGAGTGA
>JAQGCB010000043.1:0-39879 GCA_034698835.1 Protaphorura tricampata
AGAATGTGAATCTATCGGAAATCCCGGATTGTGATTGTGATGTCAGAGATTAAGTGTCCAATATGCTATTAATTTCTTGTTTATTGGCCCCTAGTTTCATTTTATACTTGTTTGCTTTAAAAAGGAATACCGTATCCGTTCAGTTGGTTCAGCTGGCGTGGCGTGCAGTTCAACAACTCTAGAGTCCAACACAAACTCTGGAAATTACACATATTCCAAATCCGAATTCTGATATTATTTGATATGATAATTAACCGTTGGATGAGTTCTGGCTCTGAATCCGCTGGCTGCCTAGAATTTTGTAGTATTTGTTTACGTCAACGTAAATTCAGTCAAGAGAAAATATAACGGGTCGTTTCACTTATTAAACAAAATATGATAATTGAGTGAAGTGTGCTGCTCTACCTTACCGCCCTTGTCCACGGACCGCGACCCTTAAGTAACTTGTTCAAATCTAAGAATTTAATACATTTCGGCCTATCAAGAAGGTCAGTCGCCGGTCATAATATGTCGCCTTGTAAAAGTTTTGTCTAAGTAAATGGACATTATTGTCTTGTCTGACTCCGTCTACACGTTACGTCTGTTCTTTACATTACGGCTACGACTACGGCAGTCCACTTAAAGTTAAGTTGTATATGGGTCCTTTTGTCTTTACAGTTTTTGTAAAATGCTTTTATATGTTAGCTAAATTGACTTTTGGGAGTGTGGACCCTGTTGGATCAAACTGATTATGACTCCAGACCAGACTCCTATCTATCAGTTGGAAATCTTAAAAGCTCAATTTGAACATGTTGTCGTCGTTTACATTAGAGTCAAATTATTGTCAACCCGCAATTGTTTTTCACGTACAGTTTTGTATTCCGTACAGTACTAGCCTATTCAAGATAATTATTCAATTTAGAAGTTATTTGAAACCAAACCTCGTTGGACTCAAGAAACCTGAACAATTTGTGCGGAATATTTTATATTGTTGGAAATATTCTGGAAAATAAAACCTTATTAGGGCTAGAAAATTGATACTTATTTTTAAAGCGATCCCTGAAGTCAGGTGCCTATCTAATCTTGTATATTATTATCTATCTCGATATTAACAGAAGCTGAAATGATTGTAAAAGGTTGTTCAGAAAAAGGTCACTTATACTATGCTGAAATCGCCGATTCATGTCAGAAGATACAGAAGAAACCATTTTTGAAGTCAAGAAGTCAAAATGGGATTGTGCTGGAAAACTTAATGACTATAATAATATGCTGTCATAAATACGGATTAACGGGACTCTTACCAGCAAATACTTGGAGTTGGGAACGCAGCAGGCTGAACCGCAATTCACAGTTCACAGTTTCACACTTGTGTAAAATCCTTATTACTTTGTCAAGGATTTTGAGTTTGGGTCAGGATAGGGACAAAGATTAGTGAAGGGAATTCAAATTGGATCATAACTTGACTTTAAACGTTGCCCTAAAGCATTATTTTGGTACTGGCCGTTGTTGTCGGCGTCGTTTGATTCTTGTTTTCGTATTTTTCTTGAAAGATTATCATTATTACATCATAAAAACACATTTTCTTAATTCTGACTCTGCCTTTATATTTTTGTCACTTGTTTGTCAACTACTAGTTCTATTTCCATTTCCATCCTGGATTTTAACGTTTCAAGATTTACCATTCACGTGTGTTTTCATTAAAATCCAGTTATGGAAAGTATCGATTCAGAACTAAGATCAGAACATATTCAAATCAACCGAGGAGCCATAACCTGTATATTAAGAAAGCTACACATTTGTGACGTAGTTCATTTTTAGAGAGCGACCTGAAAATCACAACCCTTCTAAAATATAATTTTGAAATTCTTCGACCACTTTTTCCTATTTTGTCAGTTCAAGCCGCTATGATGGGAACGATGATCGATGATGACGTGCTGTCAATTTCAATTTAAGAAGAAAACAATGGTATCCGTTCTTCGGTGTTTGGAAATGGAATTCCTCGAATTGAATCAATGCATATAAATACTAATACTACCTGGTTATTGTAGGTAAGAAACCTCCATGAACGTTTACACTGCGCTGGGCTGAGCAAAGAACAATTGTTTGGAAGAAAAGTCAAGTTGAGGGAGATTTTCCTATAAAAAGAAGTGGGTTGGTTCAGTTGAATAGAATTAATGTCGAACATAAGTGTTGGAAAGAAAGCCGCTCTTGTTCACCCTGTATTGTTATGGAAAAATGTATTTACACGCTACATGTGTGTAATGTGGGGTTCGAGTTAATAGGATCTCATTTCAAAGCCCTTTTCCATGTTTTGTTGAGGTCTCAACGGCACGACGACTACGACGAAGAGGTTGGAACTCTGTCAGCCCCGTGTCAAAACCTTGAATGATTAATGATCGGATTTAGTGGGTACTACCGGTTCAGGCCAAGCCTGTTCGCTTTTACTGAAACTTTCTTTAATTTACTGAGATAGCCACCATGCATGATGCCTTGCCCACTCAAGGATTGGAACGTTAATACAGCGAAGCGGCAAGAACCACCATGTTCTGTTATGACCATATCACTATCATCCAGTGCCGAAGCCGAAAATAATTAAATGTGGAACTTAGTGGACCCGCTGAGTCTAATTTTCTCAATTTGCAAAGTTTCTTTCATTTGAGCTTTGCAAAATGTTTGTCACTATTCCGTACAAAACCACTACTCAATCTTGTCATTTGGTGATTTTTCGGGAGCTTTAGAAGACTTAAATGTGTCAAAGTGTTCTCATTTTTTGCCAAAGAATTTTTAGCATGAATAATCGATCGGAGGAATGCACATTTGGAATGTGGTAAACTCCAAGATCCAGTGTTTAGCGAAGGCATTATAGCGAAGAAATTATACAATTTCGAGCTGTTTCTCGCTTGAACGGTTGATATAACCATATGGGGATGGGATTTGAATCATATCAGTTTCTACAAAGAATGCCAATCTACGATATTTTGAAAGGACCAAAATATGGTGAAAAGTGTATTCAAAAAGAGGTTTGGATTTCCCTTGAATTCTCATGATACAATGCATTAAATGAAATCGTCCATGTTTTTCCTGTCTTGAACTAGTCATAAGGACACCATTTATTTAGTAGCAATAAGAGAGGGAAAACAGCAGGACAGTAAAACGACATCGTCAAATATGCCGCAGGGTGGGAAGGGCAACATTTTTCGGCATTGTAAACTTTTGAGAGGTTAAGGATTTTAATGAGTCGTCAGAATCCATCTACTCCACGTGCATTTTAAATGCTAGTTCTTTCGTACTTGAGGACATGAACATAAAGCCATAATCATAGTTGAGATATGGGTTGTAAAATGATCAAAAAGGATTATGAAGCGTTGTCCACCAAAAGAAAAGACTCAGTTTTTCAACATTCTATTTTAATAGGAATTATTCATGCTTGAAGGAAAAGATACTAATAATTAGTTTTACTTCAACGAATTTTAAAAATTAACATTTTGAAAAAGGTCTTTACGCATATTCCAAATATACCAGTCTTATCACGAAGAACTGACAAGGGAACCACTTTTCCTGTCAAGAAAAAACCGATTAGCCCGAGAAAGCAATCTCAGGATTGTACGTATTGTATCGTCGTTGGCAATAGAATTTTTGTCCAAAATTTTCATCGTTTCGAGCCTCAGCCGGGTTTGAGATGTACATAAAGAGTTGTTTCCTCGTGAGCTAAAACTTCTCGGAATGTTACACTGCACTACCAAAGTAAAGAAAAAAGTAATTTCGGTTTATTAGGAGCTACACGGATTTAGGAGGAGGATTATCTCAGAGAAAATTGAGCATATACGAGAGAATTGTACAAAAACACTCACTCAGTTTTATTTGAGAAAGTGAATAAAAGAGTTTAATACACACTCATTCCACATTACGTTCAAATTGTGAGAAAATGTTTCCTTTCAAATGAAACAATCTTGTTGTACTAAGAGCCAAATAGATAAAGTATGACTTTCCTCAACATTCAACCCTATACCTTCGTGTGTATGGTTGGGCTAGACTAATACCCGGGTTTTACGGCTCGACGGGATATTCTGTAATGAAATGAAAGCGAGAGTAATCAAATGGATTATGAGAAGGTATCCAGGAATCCTTCCTTGTTATTGTTGTTGAAAAAGTTCTGCCGCAGTGATCCTTTAAATACACCCTAGTCTTTTATTACGCAAATAATTTTATATGGCAGGGATTTGGAGGGAATAGACAGACATGTTTGCTCTGATACATTTTGTACAGCACAGGTGCATCGTAAGCCTTCTACGAAATCTTTGTAAATAATATCGTGTGTTTAATATTGTAAGGATTTTACCTGCCTAAAATTCTGACCTGAGTCTGGTAGACTTATAATTCTGAAGAGAAAAATACTAAATGATATTACTAGAATCTGAGTGAAAAATTTCTTACGATTTCTGCAACTTTTCAAATCGCATCCATGCAGTTATCAAAGTTTGTTCCGAAAAATGCACTTACGAAAAGTTGACTCGTGTGAGTCCAATTTTGATTCCGGGTGTCGGGCATGCATGTCTCATTTAATCGTCACCATACAAATCCCAGTGCAGTAGTTTGACCCTACTGTAATTTGACATCGATAGCGTGTACGCAATGTGTTCGTGCGCGAGTTCATACTTGGGTTAAGTTAGATTAAAACAGACCCTCCTCCAATTTATGTCATTTATCTTCCTTGTTATAATCTCATTCCAAATCCCAAATCACTTCATGGTCATGCAAAGCGAAGGGGAGGAAGGGGAGACCCCTTCCAAATAAATGGTGTCGAAGCGAAGGCACTTCGTATGACAAGTATTCATTCCATAACCAATTGAGTCAATGAGTTTGAATCAGCAACGAATTAAACAGTTTTATAACACAAACATATTGACTCAAATTACAGCATTTCAAAAACTTCAAGGAAAGCATCATCCTATGAATAAAACTCTTACTCAACTTTCTTTACCAAAATTATCCAAATGAACGAAATCGTTGGAATGAGTCTATACTCACAACAATGGTGAAAGTCAAGGTTGCCCTTTGTCATTGTTCCGGAAAATTTGATTAATATGATTGGATAAATCTATAAATGAAAGTCTCAATGCAAACGGAAGGACGGGTTTATTAATTCTTAATCAGAAGGGGTTATGATTGTATCCTGTGTATATCGAATCAGTTTACACTCCTAAAGCATATTTGAAAACTATAGACTAGAGAAAAATGGACTTCTGTTACTAGACGCAAAAATGTCCCACGTAAATTATGTTCGTAAATTAATCCCGTTCGTGAATATCTCATTTTTATTTGCTGACGCAGCTGCATACGGTAATTGGGTGTCACGATAATCCTTACGCTCTCGAATACACACAAGCCGGAATTTTGAGTTAATCACAAAATAGGAGGTTCTACCGTGCCTTGTAAGTGTGTAAATTAAATCGCATTGGACGGTGCACATTTTAAGATGTCAAAGGTAAGTAACTGCAGAATCTGGTCCGGAGTGAAAAGTATTTATCGTTAGAACTCCTCTGATATGCAGACGTCGATGTGATGCGATTGGCAATAACTGGAAATATTGTAGAAATTAATATAGTATGTCCAATATGGATGAAGAAGCTTATGAACAAGAATTGAGGGATTGTCCATTGTTCCATCTCTCGCCAAACAAAATATGTAGTTCCTACTTCAACTGCATCCAACACTCCCAGAATGGCAGTTCCTTTCCAGTTTATCACTTCAACCTTATTTTCAGATGTTTTATTATTAGCAAAATTAATGAACAAGGAAGTTAAAATGGAATGACATGTCATGATTAATCAGAGAGTTGCGAATTTCAGTTTGTTTTTTTCGGCTATTCGGAGTAGCCGAAAAAAAAACAATCTACGGTTTCTAACTCTATGTGATTAATATTGTATTCAGTATCCAAGTTTTTATTGACTTACGGGCAAACGAATACCAAAAAGACAGACTGATAGAAGAGCAGTAGACGTTCCAAGAATTCTCAATGTGTAGAACAACAAGTTTCGTTTCAAACTTTTGTACACATAACTGAGACTCCAGCACCACTTCAGGGCAAGGGGGACAGTCCTTTAATAGATTTAATATGTCAGAGGTCAGACCAAGTTTATTCTGAGGTTAGTTTTACATTATAAAGAATTACCAGAATGGATCCTCTTCTTTGAAGTAGAGGAGAATGCAGATCCAAAAAATGGATCCATAAATTGTACAACAATAATAGACAACAACCTTCGGAGTATTGAGATAGAATTTGTAGACACCACTCGAGCATGCTAATTTCCCAACAATGATCCCTGTAATTATAATTTAAATTAGAGAAAAGACAGTTTCTTATGTGTAGAAACTGTAAATTGTTTCTACCAATAATAACTCCGCAAAATAATTGGTAGTGGAAACTTGTAGCAAGCAACATTCGAGCTATAATTCCAATAAGGTTGAGCAAAACAAAGACTCCAATAGCAAGTGCGTTCAGTGCAACAATCCATGATTTTCTTAATATTCTAGAAAAAATAAGACATTAAATTTGAAGTCTGATGTCGATGTAGTTATAGGTTTATTTTCAGGTATTACGAAATATTATTTAGTCCACTTTGTAGATGTGACAAGATTACAAAGGAGACTGCTACAAATTGGGCGGAATGTACAGATGGAAATCCAGCCGTGACCTCTTGACACGTCTCGGGGAATTCGTACATTGTTGTTGCTGGTGCACCTCCCTTGGAATACTCTGTAAGTGGAAACCACCAATACGGACGATCATCCGGGAAAACACTGTAATGAGAATAATTTCTTATTCCGTCCAGTGTAATGTCCTTTTGTCGAGGGTTCGATTCCTCGGGCAAGCATGTTTTTATGGTCATTATGTCGCAAATTAATTAAAAAAAAGAAGTTTTTCACTACTACAGATTTTCCTTTGGGGACAACCATATTTATAGACTTTTTCTAACCATTTGAGAATGTGAACAATCCAATCAGTTGTGAGTAACGCAAATATTAATCGTAGTCCAAGCATAGGTTGAATGAGACTGCAGATTGGATACACCCAAAAGTACATCATATTTGAATCCATCATAAAACTCATCCATCTCATATATTCGGTTGATGAAGAACGCATTCCTAGTCTAATCCAATCGGACAATGGACAACATTAATGTTTTTTACTCTAATTTACCAGAGAAGTGAGTAAAAAGTATTCGTTGACTTTATTTTACCCTTGCTGGAAGTATTGTGTCCAGCGAATACTGTTCATTCGTACAATATCTAAACCCGCCAAGGGAGTTCTTTCAATGTAGTGCATATTTTGGTTTAATGATAATTAGTGAGAGTTTTTATGATGGATTTGTCCCATGAAATTTTTAGCTCCTCTTCTTCTTTTCTCTGGAGATTTTTTCTTTCGTGACGTTTGATGTGTATACTTTTAAACTCGTTCTAATTTTAGGTCATAAAAACAAAACAAACGAATCGAACAAAATCGTCCGTTGGGCAACGATCGAAACTAGAAATATGTTATGGATTGTGTTAGCCGATAACTTTTTGGTAGCATATTGACGAAACCTAGCAAAATGCGGAATAACCTGACCCCGGTGCGGTGACCAGTTCGGGATAATAATGAGTTCAAAGACATTTTAATTCTAATCAGTCAAGAATGCAAGAGTGAGAATTGCACGGTATTTAATTCACTTCATACTATAACATTCATTCGTCAGAGAGGGCTTCAAACTACCACAAATCTTGTATATAGTTGACGCAAAACGAAAATACTAAAGTGCTGTTCAACCATGCATACAATCCAGGTTAAGATTTTGGGTCTTATTGTAAGTTTATTCAAATACAATTGTAAAACTAATTAAATAGTCAGGTGTTGCAAATGTTCACACTAAAATCACAATTAGGCGCATGCAATCACTTAAATATTAATATGTCTCTAAATAAATAGAACGTTTACCCTGCGGGAATTTCTGTCAATTTTCTCATTGTTCCAAGGATGTCGTAAATTACTTAAATTATAATCACAGCTTTAATTTTAACTCAAATTATCGCACTCCATAAAAAACGTTATATAAATATAAGTGAGCAACATGAATTGTCTTTCGTATTATTCTATTTTTTTGCCAATTATTGGAAATTCCGTAGGAAAGTTGACGAATTGTTTCATTTTACTAAACTGGAATACCTTCGTATGGTGGCGATCTTAGGAAATACGTCCAATAAGCAATGTTAAACAAGCCAAATGTGAGTGGAAAACAAACTTTGCAAATATTGTCGATTCTTTTTGCCTTCCTCTCAGATCTTTCTTTTAAGACTGCTGTTTTATTCTCACGTAAATAGTCATTTGTCTCATCCAGACTTTTCGCAATCTGTTTCCACTCGTAATGAACGACATAGTTGATGTATGAGAATTGTAGAATTGCGGCGAATACAAGAAATTGAATCATGAATGTCCAAATGTCTATAGCCTTGATGTAGGAAGCAGGAGGTACGTTTTCATTAATCCCATCAACCTATAAAATAAAAATATTGTCATTTTTTATTCGGTCAAACTTTTCAAGGTTAACTGTTGTAAACATCCACGAACCTGAGTAACAACCGTTAGAATTGCTGTGACCGCAAGTGAAACTCGAGCCTCCGTTGCTAATTTTGGGACATGCAAAGAATTTATTTGCTAGGATTCTATGAAATATTGGTTTTGAGTTTACAATTTTACCTGTAGGTTCTAGCCAGAATGCAACCCAAGATACAAGAACAAGCATAATACAAGGTGCGTATATTTGAATGAGGTAGTAACCAAACTCTCGTTCAAATTCCAAAAAAAGTTGTATACATCCGTACTGTTCAAAAATAGAAAGTTTTATGAATTCAGAGGATCCAAACGACGAGATCACACTTGCTATATGTCACTTTGTAGAGGTCAGAGGTAAATACACTTCTCTTGATACAAATTCTTTACCATATAATATCAGACATTAAAGTCATATCCTAATCTGAATCTTGCACGCAAAGGTTTAAGTCTTTTGATCCATTTTGGTTTAAGTCGCTCTGAACTCTACATAACAAGTGGGTTTTCGTCTGAATATTTAAAGAAAGTACAAACACATACACTTCCAGTACTGGTGATACTCTCGCATTTGTCCAGTGCGTACGAGTTTAGATGGAAACGGGGCATGATGAATTGTCTTGCCATTTGTATTGTGTTCTCAGGTCGCCAGTCCAGGTCAAGGTCTTTTTCTGTATACCCGTAACTCGCCATTCTATAAATGTTACGTGAATCAATAAGTGTTTTCTGGTCGTGATAAGCTAGCTGTTTAAAATCAGTTGCTCAAATCTTGTACTACAGTGGACTCTCTATATACCGAACTCGAAGAATGCACCAAAGTGTGTCCAATAAAGAGAAAGTTTAATATACAGAAAGTGGAATAACATAGAAGTGTATGTAAAGGGAGTTCTTGCGTACCTGACATTCTGGTCAGTATAGAGAGGTGTATGATATAGGGAAGGTTGATATATAGAGATTCCACTGTACTTAATACTTAACATTAAACATTGCGCAACTCTTTCGTAATGCCTTCAAAAATTTTTACAAATAGTAGCTCTAAATCGGTATATCTTTGCTGCACTGACCTTAAAGGACAGGATTGAGTGTCCAGGGGGTAAAATTCCAGCTGCTGTTAATTATACAATTTGCATACTTGTATGTTTGAATGCTTTGGAATATCATACTAATAAAGAATCAAATCAAAAAATCAAACCATTGGACATGATAAGAGAAGTGTAATCCGGTACGACACCATAACCTCTCCATCTTTGGAAATCCGTCCAAAGAAATTAGGAACCATGAGATCATGCTGAGAACCTAATTTAATTTAATTTAATTTAGCCTTTAAGGACTTAACTTCTACGGATGTGTACCTTACTTACCTGTTTTTTCGTTCGAGAAAAATACGTCTGGAATCCAAATATTGTCTGAATTCATAAGTGTCAAAGACTGTACGTGCGGGTGTACATGAGAATATTTTAATCGTGGGTCATTCCACATTTCTCGAAACGTCATTTGAACAGAATATTCCATTTTTTCGTCATCTCTAGTGTAAATGTCTTATTATTTTTATTATTACGGTACACCCTAATAAATTCGTATAGATTACACATTTAACTAATACTTACATATTTTCTATATTTCTGATGTACAGGCTCACGTATACTTTAACCGGGCTCCCAGTTCCATTGAGTCCTTTCGGACGCATATTTTTATCGTAGATATCTGGTGACAGGATTTTCTTCAATATAGCAGTACCAGCCATCAAATGATCCTCATCTTCTTCTTCAATTGCAATTGAGTCTTGATTACTAATTCCATTCGTGCCCGGATTAACATATTCGATACCGGAAGACCCGACATCATTTTCTGAACGCACAGCTTCAATTGCAGGACTTGTGTCCTCACAGCCAATTTGTACAGAATAGAAACACAAAATTAGTATGTTTACAGATGTATGTAGCAGCCGTCTCATTTTGAACAGCTTAATTGATTTTGGTAAAACTGCCTAACGAAATTGTTTTAAATGCACTAGTCGTTTCTCCGCATTTACGTATATCTTGGTTGGTAATTGTGTCAAGTGACATTTCGAGTAGGGTAGAGTAGTGGTGTGATCCACTTGAAAAGTCGTAATCATCTTACGTTAACTCAATTAAGAACCGCATATTTCCTCCTTCAATTAAACTCTTGGCTACGTAGCTAGTCTTTGATTTCAGTTGAATTGAAGATGACTACACGTGCGAGACGCAATAAGTGGTTTTTGAATGGTTCAGATGCAAGGTTAAAGAGACACCCTAATAAAACCAGGGTATCGCCGACAATTAAATTCAAAGAATACGTAGATTTTCTAAAAGCATGTCTTAATGCTTACTTTTTAAAGGAAGATGAAATCTAGTCTTCACATTCACAATTTTCCAGGAGGAGTGTGACTTCTTAGACATAATTTATTCGTGTAACTAAAATTAAAAAAAAATAAAATATATACTCGTATAGAGATCCACTATCCGACTAATCATTTTCCTAAGTCACATGTGCTTTAACGCTCTGAACTGTCTTAAAGTAAGGAACAGTTAGGTAAATAAAAAAAATATTTTCATTCAATATTTGTACTCTGTACACGTAGCCAAAAACAAAACGATGGTAATGATAACACAGCATCTGTGGAAAGGTCCGTATATAAATGTTCTGTCACATTTGACAAAATGGCGTGATAACCGTAAGTCCAAAAATTCTGATTGGGATATTGAAATAAAATAATATTCAGTTCGTCTCAACTTTAAATTATCGACTCAGTTGAATATTGCCATTACGACAATAAAACACATTTGACTATCACAGAAAATTTTACCGAACCAGTGCTTAATTAATATAATTAGATAGTATGTATGGAGGGACACGGACAAGGCCGTTTCAAGTGCGTTTGAGACAAACATTTTCAATTCTATTCATCCCACAATTAACAACTTCCTGTCTTAAACAATTATTAAGTTGTAACAATTAAACACCAACTTATCATGTACCTATCAAAATCACGATTACAATTGTCCAAAGAATCATGACATTCCAAACTCAATGTCTCGTAATTGTTTCGGTGAAAGCACTTGAAAGTGAGTTACACCAAATTCGTTCAGGATTAGGTACCAATAAACGTAATTTCCACGTGTGACAAGGTGATCGCTCTAACTTAAGCAATACCCGACAACCAGTCAAGGTCAACGTTAAGGTAGAAGGTGACCATGGTTGACGTACCCCAAGAAGAAACTATTCGACAAATTACGAACTATAGAATACATCGATCCTAAATACTATCGTCAAGGTCATATTTTAAAAAGTCCAGAAGCGCTGGAAAACGTAAGACATTTATTAAAATTGGCAGAATATAATATTATATGCTTCGAAAATTATGTCGGGTCAAAGCTTTTATTTTAATTTTTCATTCAAAACTATCACCGAGTATTATTTCATCATATCAATTAGCGAATAATAAGCTAATGTAGTCTGCACATGTATGCACTTTTTTATTATTGTATAAAGTTTATTACCCACAACAAACTAGGAATTTACAAAGAAAATCCGAATACGTAATATTACTACTGCCGAATGCTTTAGAAAAGAAACTGAACATGAATGTTAAAATTGAAAAATCTGGGTATTCACAAAAGGCTGGACTTCCCAGTTACAATGTGGTGTGCTAATGTTATTAGTGTGATCGACCCACTTAAGAATTGCTTGAAGATGCTCCAACTCCTAAATAGGCAGCCCAGTAAGCGATGTTAAATAATCCAAATAATGCCGGAAAGAATATTTTGGATATATCATCCACCCGTTTGGCTCTTTTCTCAGACAGTCTCCGCAACTCAGTTTCAGTTTTGGTCCAAATACTTTCATCCACTATATCCAAGTGCCGAATCTCCTTTCTCCATTGATATTTTGCCAAATAGTTTACGTATGAAAACTGAAGAACAATGGAGAAAACCATAAATTGGACCATGAAAGTCCAAACATCAATAGCTTTGACATACGATGCGGGTGGAACGTTTTGATTGATCCCATCGGTTTGTGTCACAACAGTAAGAATTGATGTTATCGCTAATGATACCCGTGCCTCGGTTGCTAGCAAGGAAAAAATCAAAAATTAATTAATAAGGCATTGACTAACTGTAAAATCTTTATCAACTCTATTGAATTCTTAAACATAATTTTAATTTTAATTAATGCGATTTTACCTGTTGGTTCGAGCCAAAATGCGACCCAAGACACAAGCACCAACATAACGCAAGGTGCATAAATCTGTATCAAATAGTATCCGAATTGTCGTTCAAAATTCAATATGAGTTCAATGCAACTGTAACTCCCTGTACTCGTGATGCTCTGACAATTTAGCATTGAATGATTTGTAAACTTGAAACGTGGCATTTTAAAGTCTGATACTTGCATGGTGGTTGCATTGGGCCAGGATAGTATAACTTCATTCACAGTCGAGCCATATGAGGTCATCCGAATGGGACAGCTTTGTTTATCTAATGGAAATAGTGTGAAAACTGTAAAGCATACCTCAAAATAGCATAATCAACCCATTAATATGCAAAATTATCACCTAAAGGGTAGAATTTTAGATTCATGTTGCAAGATAGTAGCAAAGTAATGCGATATGAAATCAAAACTCGGCCGTCTGGGAAGACTCGTCCAAAAAAATTCGGCAACATTAAGTCGTGAAGCGACCCAGTCTTCTCATTTGAGAAGAATAAGTCTGGCACCCATATATTATTCGAGTTTACTAACTGCAAATACTTGATATTGAAATTTTTTTGAATGTGACTGTATTTAAGTCTAGGGTCAATCCATTCTTCTCGAAAACTCATTTGAACTGTGTATTCCATTTTAACCTGAAAGGAACAATAAAAATTAAATTGGACATTCACGTATCAGTTGACTTCTATAGAAGTTTTTCCTTTAACTTACGTCATCAATATTCTCAACATTGCGAAGATAGAGTGTGACACCAACACGAACTGGACCTGACCCATCAATACCTGCCCCTGGTGGACGAACGGTTTTATCATAAATGTCTGGGTTCAAAATTCTTTTCAAGATTTTTGATTTCTCAGGTTTGGCATTCACATCGTCGTCGCTTGAGTATTGGTTGAGGTCAAGGTTAGGAGTTTTCTCCGTCACAATGAACTCAAAGTCTTCGCCATAACCATTGACACTCAAAAGTAGTGTCAAAAGGTACACGCAATAATGTAATCCGAACTGCATTTTTTATATTATTGTTTTTCCTCGTGATTATATCAGGTACTGTATTACGACTACAAACCAGGTACCTTAAAGTGTACAGGTAGACTTTCCTAGAAATGACGAATTTTTACAAAACCAGTTGGTCAAATTCAACTTTCACAAAAGTACTCGAGACGTTTTTGCAAGATTTGAAACGGATAGTTGACGAGTCGAACTTCATCTAGTACCTAAGACTGACTTGACAGGAATACAGCTAATGATTTACAATTTAATGTTAAACATGAATCCACACTTAATATCCGTAGCTACCACTCGAGGTACTACCGGCCGGATAATGGCAATGCTATAGGCATCGGGAAAGATTCTTGCACTGCAAAGCGTATATTCTTGACTGTCTGGTGCCGGCATGACTCTCTTCAATTTACGATGTGAAAATAAATGCTTTAATGACAAGTTGGGAACACGAATTTCGTTTTGTTAGAATTAATTTGGTTTAATTAGTTTGTGATTATCAATGCGGAATATAAAATAGTTTGGTTGATTGATTACGTGGAGTGGTTTTTGCGAGTGTGATTTCTGAGAATTCTTGTCAATTGACAATTAAATATTGAGTTGGATCTTTTTTCAAGCTTTCAACTTCCGGTGTATTAGAGGTCTTTGCCAAACTTAAGTATTTGTTGGAGATTCTATTGTGAATATTGGCGACTCGATCAATTCAAATTAAAGTGGTACCATGCAGAATTCCTCGACGAAAGGACGAACGTCCTATTTTATTTATTCAAAATATTTACGGTGCCATCCGCTTAAGTAGCAATGCAATAAAACTAGGGAGAGTGGAATATTAGGAATATTATCCCATAACCCACCCTCTTCAATAAAAACTGTACACTTTAATATGCATCCGTAAAATATGTTATTTCTAACATATCAGTAAAAATACATTGCTATACACGCTCCGTGAATGACCACCTGTACCAGATGATCGAAATGTAAGTTAAACTCGACCGTATTCCAGACCAAATTTTTTAAAGCAAACTCCTTCAATGAATCCAGCTTAAAAATTTTGTTAATAAATTATTGAATCACTTAAGCCACATATTCTATGTAATGACTTGTGTCCGCTTCGTCTGGGCTTAAATAATATACCCAGTAAAATATATTGAAAACACCGAAAAAAACCGGGAAAATTACTTTTGACACATTATCGACCAGCTTTGCCTTCCTTTCCCCTTGTAACTTCAAAATTTCACGTCTATTTTCCATTTCTTCATTTGAGATTTCCAATCCTTTCAAGACTCTCTTCCACTCAAACCTGGCCACGTAATTAACGTATGAAAACTGGATGATGGCAGCAAATACCATGAATTGAACTGTGAATGTCCAAACATCGATAGCCTTAATGTATGAGGCTGGTGGAACACTTTGATTGATACCATAGGCCTGGGTGACGACGGTCAAAATTGTGGTCACACACAATGAAATTCTTGCTTCTGCCGCGGTCGGTTCAAGCCAGAATGACACCCATGAAACGGCCACCAACATTATGCATGGTATGTAGATCTGAATCAAGTAATAACCGAATTGTCGCTCAAACCTAATTTTAAGCATGATGCAGCCATAGACACCTGAACTTGTCTTTGTACTCGGACAAGTTTCATTAGAATAAGATCTCAAAGAGAAACGAGGCATCTCAATTCCTTTCTTGATTTCCACGGCCGTATATCTTCGCCAGATTACTATCATGTCATCCTCAGTCCATCCGTATGACCCCATTTCGATGCCGCACTGTTTTCAGAATTCAAAACGGAAGATTAATCACATTAGCTACATTTTTATCTTAGCAATATAGAAAAATCTTCCACAGATGATTGAGCATTCAAAATGCGCAAAATATACCTCTGTAACAACATCAAGCTAAGTTCAATCATTTGTACAGTCCGACCAGAAAATTCCTCTGTGACGGTGATTGCCCTCCACATCACAGGGTTCCTAAACTTTATTTGTAATAAGCTTTCGGATTTACTTACTAACTTACGATTTGAACCTCCATAGGAAAGCCTCTTAAATTCATCTGGCATGCGACAAGTAGAGTTATCCGAGCTGAAGTTTGAACTTTACCATTCGGATATATCCTTGCAAATATATTTGGAAGCATTAGTTCATGTTGATTTCCAGTTTTCTCATTTGAGAAAAATACATCCGGCATCCACACCCGTTCGGGTGTCGTGAGTTGTAAATATTTCACATTTTTCTGAAGATGGTCAAACCGTAAACGTGGGTCAATCCATTCCTGTCGATAATTCATTTGAACAGTGTATTCCATCTTAACATCATCCATATTTTCTATGTTTCTAAGACGTATATTTACAGCCACGACGACTGGACCTGACCCATTCACCCCGGTTGGTCGAACTGCGTTACTGTATGGTGGATTCAAGATTTGGTCAAATATTTCAGACTTTCTCAATTTGGCGTTAATGTCAACATAGTCGTAGACCGGTTCTTTATTTGATTGTGAATGATTCAAATTCTCTGCTCTTACTTCACAAATAGTACAAAGCAGTACACTGACGATGAGAAGTCGAACAATTTTAAATTCCATGTTGAAAGTACACAGAGAAGGAACTTTGCTTGTAATGAAATGCTACTGAAAATTAAAATATGACTGACATCGATTCTTCTGCTGTTGTTGATAGTAATAGTAGTAAGAAAGGAACAAGAGGTATCGGTTATCTTAATTAAATTTAGCCAAGGCTACGTAGACAGAAATAAATTTGCAATAAATCTGTATCATCCCATGTGCAAGCCTAGACCTTGAATAGACCACAAGGAAACTTTGTTCATTAGGTGTAGCAATGACAGTTAAGTGCAATTTACGGGGGTAGCTGCCTTTAACGATGTTTGGAATTAACGATTCATATTTTATGTGTTTATGATCCTAACGCATAAATTAAATTAAACTTAAATTAATAACTGATACCGTGATATTGTTGTCATTTTAAAAGTATGCTTAGAGAAATCTATGAAATTCTCCCATAAAAATTTCAATAAAACAATAATTAGCTATAAACAGTCAGTACTATTTATTGGTTCTTGGAAAGGCTAAATCAGACAGTTAAATTAGCCACTGTGGTTTACACTTTGTTGTGCCGACTCGAGTTTAAACTTTGGATTTGATTAGTCGTACTCTGCACGTCTTACTTGACTTGTAATTTTACGTTCCTCGGCACAGCAGGCTATTGTTTCCCACTGACAATGTCCATTGTATTAAATTATTTAACAAAATTATTTGCCTATCAATCATTAGCATCCCGTAGTATATTTCATAGGTGTATGGTTATTTAGTAATGCGTAGATGGAAAACATAGAAAACTAATCAAGTCGGCTCATAAAATTTAACGACGAATATTATGAGGCGACAAGTTCTGAGAAAAATGTAAATATGGGCGTGAAATCGGTTTCACCTTAGAATGTACTTGAGATTGATTGTTCCCCATCGCTATTTGTCTTTATCTTGCTGTATTCTAAATAAAGAATTACCCCCTTGCAATTAATACCGACCTACTGGGAGTTTGTCAAATGGTAAACCGAAGATTTGAGAAAGAACCGGATATTTTCCTTGTCATGCTAGCCATTTGCTAGTTAGCATTACAACAGGGAAAGTAACTTTGTTGGTTGGTTAAAATAATAAGCAAGATGTACAAGACACCACGGAATATGCATTTGGAAAAGTTTTGTAACGTTTCCACGCTAAATACGCCGACGTCACAAAATAATGTCGTTGATGTGAGCAATGCAAAATGGGAGTTAATTTTCCTAAGTTTGAGTGCAATTTGTCAAATGAGTTTGTCAAAATCCAGAAGAAATAGTTCATTTCCTTTCAAGATGGAATACACAGATGTGGATCCGAATATAAGAAAATCTGACATCTTGGAGAAGATTTTGGAAAGTTATGACACGTCACTTCGTCCGATTGGAAAAAGTGGAGCCGGCCCGGTTGAAGTCGATGTAAATGTTCGAGTCAGGTCTATCGAAAATATTAACGACGGTAATTTGTAATTATAATTATTTTCCCCCTTCCGAATTAAATATTCAAACCTTCCATTTGTATTGACAGTTAAAATGGAATACACCGTGCAAATGGTTTACCGACAAACCTGGCTTGACCGTCGCTTGAGTTATGACCATATTCCAAATAATTTTAAATTCATTCAAGTTGTCGACCCTAAGCGAATTTGGACCCCGGATATATTCTTTTCAAACGAGATAACCGGATATTTACACAAACTCATGATTCCAAATATTTACACTCGGATTCTTCCAAATGGACAAGTTTTGACCTCATCACGAATTACTCTGCTCTTGGCATGCCAAATGGAACTAGAGGTTGGAGTTGACCAGTTGGGCCCATTACAGTATTCCGATTTTTCTAACCTGGGAGAGCATGGGAATCTCATACACTCGTGTATTGAGAATTTTTATAAGCTCTTTGACCAAAAAACTTCTTGCGGAGAAGCGGAGGTCACCGTAGGGTCACCCATGTTCCCTGGGTTAAAGAATATTTTCTTCCTACGTTTTCTTGAAAAATATTGTAGTGGCAACTGGCGGGATAACCAGAATAAAACCCACATTCCCTTTTCGGCGATCAGCAAAGAAGTTTTTTGGTCAAAGAGCTTATACAAATTCTCAACACACGAGTGCATGGGATCCACATGCTCTCCCAGGTTCGAAAGATTTCGGAATGGGCCCAACTGGTCAACTCAAACTCTAAAAATACAATTCGAATTCCAGCTGTACCCCTTGGATAAACAATCGTGTAAGTTTTTCGTGGAAAGATCAGCACGGGAAGACTTGGTATGCCAATATTTGTCCAGTTGTATCATTGATATTTAAAACACAGGTGCCATTGTTATGGGAAGTTACGGCTGGGCAACAAAGGATCTGATACTGGGCTGGGGAGGTTGGAATGCAGTCGAAATTGACAGAGGAATCAATATGCCGAGCTTTAAACTGATGTCATATGCAAATGAGACGTGTGCAAATTCAGTCACAAGTTCAGGAAGTTACAGTTGCATTAATCTTCGTTTTGAATTTGAAAGACAATTTGGGTACTTTTTGATTCAAGTCTACATCCCTTGTTGTATGGTGGTGGCCGTTTCTTGGCTCTCATTTTGGCTTGGCCCGACGGCTGCAGGTAAAAGGATTAGCGAATAATTTTATGAATGCTGGTAAATTTTGTTAAAAGCAGGATTTTCATCTACTTTACAGATGCAAGAATTTCGCTTTGTGTGACGACAATTTTAACAGTAGTCACGGCCACGTACGGTCTTAATCAGAGTGTCCCACCAGCATCATATATAAAGGCCATTGACGTGTGGACTTTTGCGATTCAGTTTATGGTATTTGCATCCATCATACAATTTGCGTACGTAAATTACGTGGTAAATTTTCAGTGGAAGAAAGCTTTGAAGACAATGAAAGTGTCAAATGACGACGCAGAGGATAGGGAAGAGATTTTGAAGCATCAGGGAGAATTGAAGGCAAAACGGATTGACTCAATTTCAAAAGTTCTGTTTCCCGGAGGCTTCGCAATTTTCAATCTCATCTATTGGACAGTTTATTTGAGTGCGAGTAGTGCAGATAGGAATGCTAACATGATCTATGAGGTTTAATAGTAGGTTGTGTCAGTTAAACTGCGACAAATCCCTCACAGATACGCGTACAATTATAATAAAATCTATTTAGTTCGATCGAATGACGAATTGTCTTTGTGTCAGTCTTTATCTTGTTCTAACCATAAATATACAAAAATTGAAAATCAAGAAAATATTGACTATTTCTCTCTTAAATTATTGTGAACGATTCTCACAAATTCCAAACATAATTTAACTGTAGTGGAATGGTGGAGTGCATAGAGAATCTGGAAAGTTTAATAAAAGTCGAATATTACTCAAATTAAATCAAAGCAACTATCATTATTGCAATTTCCTCTATTGAATTACATATTTCACCAGCTGTCGTCTTCTATTTGATGTGCAAATTCCATCTGTATATGGTATTACTGCATAACAAAGCTTTTTAATATTTATAAAACTAGACGTCTAGACTTACTAGAGAGACGACCATAATTTCAAGCTGTAGCTGTAAGGCATTGCGGTTTCTTCGTTCGACGAACTTACAGGGTGTTTCACTGTACAATTTTTAATGACCAGTCCTATGTATTTTACAATAAGTACAACTAACTACGAACGATGTTAATATACTATTTTTTTCGTGTTTTGCTCATTGAGCTGAGGTGCACTGGCACAATAATTGACTTCATTCGATCATCACAGTCAAATAGACAAAACTGCAATCATGACGGTTCATCAACTCGGTTATGAGAACTTATTTAGACGATTCGATTTTTGAGCGTACAAATCTTAAGTCAAATGTATCTGAGGCACAATCGAATACCTCAATTTGGAAAAACACCCGATAAGATTCTAGCAATACACAATTACATAACTTTATGTGTTTTTTAGTTTCGGTTACGTTTAGAGATTTGGTATTAGACAACCAGAAAAATGGATATAAAAAACAGTTTACATTGCGGAAGGTCAATATTACAAAAATCGACTATTAAGTTTGGTTCGACACGAATCGTGTCAATCTGTGAATTCTGTTAATAAATGGAATTGTAAAACACAAATATTTATTATATGATAATTATTAACATTACATTTTTTTCGAGTAAGACTTCCTGTAACAATATATTTTAATTTAGAATCGGAGAATTTGTGTAGGCCGACCAGTAAACCACATTGAACAGACCAAATACGACTGGGAATAAAATTTTGGAAATGCTGTCCACTCTTTTCGCTTTATTTTCACCTTGCTCCCGAAGAGTTTCTTCCGTTTGTAATTTTACTTCAACATCGTCAATGTTATACTTTTTCATGACATTCTTCCATTCAAAACGGGCCACATAATTGACGTAAGAAAATTGTAGAATTGCTGCGAATACCATTAGTTGACAAACAGCTGTCCAAACATCAATCGCCTTTACATAAGAAGCTGGTGGAACACTTTGATTGATACCATAGGTTTGGGTCACAACCGTAAGAATTGTTGTGACCCCAAGAGATACCCTGGCTTCTGCTGCGGTTGGTTCAAGCCAAAATGACACCCAAGATACGGCCACGAGCATAATGCAAGGAATGTAGATTTGGATAAGATAAAATCCAAATTCTCTCTCGAATTCAAGTTTGAGTTCAATACAGCTAAAATTTCCAGCACTCGTCACACTTAAACATGTTGAGGTAAAATAATGATTCAGTTTAAAATTTGGCATGTTGAAAGAACGAGCCATCTTAACATCATTGTCCTCCTTCCATTTGATGATAATGTCTTTTGTGTTCCAACCATAACTTGCCATCCGTATGGGACAACTCTGTTTATCTAATGGAGTAAAGAATACCTCAAAGTAGCATAATTAAGGTCTGACTAATTATGCTAATTAGTGAGGCCCGTTTTGAAAAATTTTACCTAGTGGATAATATTTTAGCACCATTGGGCAAGCGAGAAGCAGTGTAATCCGATATGATTGATAAACTCGACCATCCGGGTAAATTCGTGTGAATAGATTTGGAATCATAAGTTGGTGTAATGAACTAGTTTTCTCATTAGAGAAGAATATATCAGGCATCCAAACACGTTCAGGTTTCACCAGTTGCAAATAGTTGATAGGCGATTTTGATTTCCTTTGCAGATGGCTGTATTTTGTTCTTGGGTCAATCCATTCTTGACGGTAGGTCATTTGTACAGTGTATTCCATGTCGATATCGTCAATTCCTTTTTTAGATTTTATTGGACAAGTTGATAAATATTTAAGTCATTAGTCTTATATCTCACACAATACTAACAATTAGAAATCTCACCTTCAATGCTCCTGACGAACAAGCTAACAGCTACGATTACAGGTCCTGTTCCTCCTACTCCTTGAGGACGAATTTTTGTATCGTAAGTACCTTTGAATTACAAAAAATATATGAGAAACCAGTTAAGGCATGATCAAATCTAAAGCAATAGCCTAGTTTACCACCGCACATATAAAACAGTACTAATAGTACTTTCTGAAAAAGTCCAGCAAAAAAGTGAGTCTCTTCAAACAACCAGAACACCACCGTCATTCAGACGGTCAGCATAACAAAGCAGCAGGAACTGCGACTGCCGACTGATTGCACAATACAGTACAAGAAACTGACTCTCAACAACATTCTTACTGATTAAAACAATTTTCTTTTCAAATTAACTGGGAAATTACTGCTTAAAAATTGATTTTAGAGCGGTTGAATCGTTTAATTATCTTAACCTTCCAAGATTTCGTTAAAAATTTCCGACTTCCTTTGCTTTGAGTTCACATCCTCGTAGTCGTAATCTTCGTCTTCGGGGATGGGGTCTTCCGTAACATTTGGAAAATCATTTCCAGCGATAGTAGCATTGTCAGAATCCGATCTAGTTGAATCGATGACGAATGCAAAGGCGATGTTGAAAGTCAAAAATGTTATGAAATCTGCCCACATAATTTAATTAATTCTAAAATATGTATAGAAGACAAAGAGTAAAGTGTGCGATCCACAATTATTGTTCTAGAACTATATGTATGTTACAAATATGAAGTGCATATTTCCATTTCCAATTAGGAGCATGGCGTGGGTGGAAATCAATTCAATTAATTAGGCTAGTGGTTTTGGTAATCTCAATTAATTTGGAAACCGCTATGCAATGCAACCCTACGCCCTGCACTACAATCGAACTTCGCTGAGACTAATTGTAAGAAGTAATATGCGCAGAAATATAAACTTAATTTAATACGGCTAATCATTTTTTGAACAGTGTATGATTTTCGTCAATCATTCCTGGCGTGCTTCCAGGTTAAATATTTCACCCCACCTTTTTATTTCACGACTAATTACTGGTCACTGGACTACTGGACATGACTTGAACTGTTGATCTACGCAATATTAAATGTTTTTTTTAGTAGAGTCTCAGATTAAAGCATAAGTATAACACAAGCTACTTGAAATTCGATATGCTATTATACTTTTATGGTGCACCCTTTATATTTATTAGACCTCGACCTCCTCGAGACATTTTCTATCCAGTGCGGGCTTAATGTGCAAATTGACAAGAAGTTGCGAGATGTGGAGTTCCAGTACCATATATAGTGGCGATCAGACAAACCACTCAGTAAATTGTAATTGATGGTCAACATTTTTGGTTCTGGGGTCCTTTTTGTGGGCCCACAGTCACACAGATTTTCAGCACGACACATGAGAATTATTTTGAACTGTCAAAAATTTTCTTTTCTTTATTGCAAAGATTCTGATCGAATGGACGCAAGTAATCATATGAAAAATAAATCTTTTCAATTTCAGACTAGGTTACAACATTACGAATTCTCATAAGGCTGGGTTCAAATTGTCATACCTTATGGAAATTCGTAGTGTTTTCCCCGCAGCTTGGAAAAGTTCGTTTATTTTTGAAAATGAGAAGTTACGAGCGGTTCTAAATAGAACTTACTTTAGATTCATTGGGCAGGAAAGTAACAGCGTAATCCGATATGATTGATAAACTCGGCCGTCTGGGTAAATTCTTGTGAAGAGATTTGGAACCATGAGTTGGTGCAAAGAACTTGTTTTCTCATTGGAAAAAAATATATCAGGGACCCAAATCCGTTCGGATTTTGCCAGCTGTAAATATTTGACGTTCTTTTGCAAATGGCTGTACTTAGTCCTCGGGTCAATCCATTCTTGACGGTAAGTCATTTGTACGGTGTATTCCATTTTGACTGCCATTGGGATTGGGAATAAAATTAGAAATATGTACAAACAGATCAAGAATTCAATATTCTAATTTTAATTTTATATTTAATTTGAATACCATCGTCAATTGATTCTATACTTCGGATATACATAGAGACTGCTATTTCAACTGGGCCAGTTCCATTAGGTCCTGACGGTCGTACTTTTGTATCATAAGTTCCTATGAAATAATAGCAGTACACTTATGTACTTGGATGATTTACGGAATAAGAAAATTTTGTAAATTGAAGAATACATTTCTGACCTTCGAGAATTTCATTAAATATTTCTGACTTCCTCAGTTTTGAATTCACATCTTCATATTCTACGTCTGGCACTTCCATTTCGTCTTCAAACCTAATTGAACTTTCTGTAGTGGTGAAATCTTCAGCATTACTATTGGTGAAAGCCAAGACTAAGACGCCTAAGATTACGATAACTTTCCACGTCAACATGTTGTCCGATTAGATGACTTCCCATGAGCCGGCTTTTGTGATATATTGTTATGTGAACTTTATATGCGAAGTGTGAACTTATTTCTGCAATCAGAACATTTCTATAAGATTTCCGTACCCAAACCCGTCTTCATCTTGAAGTGCAAAACTCAACTGTATCTTCAAGACAATAATATATTTGTACAAAAAACAAGTTTTGCAAGAAGTCTCAGAAATTAAAGAAGTCGTGTGAGAATAAAAAAGAAGACCACCTAAGTTCAATAACAATGTTGAGTGGTTGTAATTTTAATATACCATTTCCAGGTTGCCAATTTATGATAAAATATTATTTTTCCTTAAACGCCAATCTTCCTTAGCACGCGTTCAATCTTAATTGTTTTCCGAACGAGCGAAAACCGTACACCAGAAAAACTTACGAAACTGGTTTCAGAACATTTAAACACCTGGCCTAGGTTTTTGCGTGCTGCCAAATATTTAGGTGTTTGTAAAAGTGATAAGATATTTATGCAAAAAGTAATAATATTATTCAATCTCAAATTAGGGCCTAGTGTTTCTAATATAATACTGCTTGGCTGAATGCGTTTTACCAATTTCGGCCCAGATTCAGATTCAGATTTCATTCTATTTATATGTCAACCAAATCAACAGGATACATGTAGAATTCTTACAAACTATAGCCCAACTGATTTCGGCCAATGTTCTCTCCTTAATGAAAATTGTGCGTTAGTTTATTTCAATGACTGATCATCTCTAATTATAGAATCCACTAAAACTGCGAACGCCCGAAACCGACAGTACTTGATTCATGGTCAAGAAATCAAAACAACTTTTGTGTTCGCGTGTGTTCTGTCTGGAACCCATTCTGGCACACATCGTATGCAACACAGAAAAGTAATTTATAATTAGAACGCCTCGACTTTCGTACGGAAAAGAGAAACCTATTACCAATATTCCGATAAAAATAAAATTCAAAGTCTTCATCATGGTTTACAAACAAGTCTGGTTTTTTGTTCACTCTGCCTGGTGTAATATTTGACTAGATAACAAGACGTTAGACCTTGCTTTTAATGAGTTTTTAATAATTCCAATTTAGTCTTGAATCCATTGTAATAAGGAAATCATGCAAGCCAGAGCCAGACTCGTCACTGTACTAGACAGTGACGAGTAGACATCAGTCCAAGTTTGAAATAAAAACCTGTCCAAGAAGAAACATTTTTGGCGAAGATGAAATCTTTTGAAGTAATGATGGTACCATAAAGTTTTGACTATTCACCTCATCTCAACATGTCTGTAGCCTGTACATTACATCAAATGGATGTTTTATGACCAAAAACCAAACAAAAAAGCCAGAAATCCACTTTAATTTATTTCGAATGTGAGCAAAGACTGGTATAATACATAGCGAGCAAGTTTCGTTTTAGTTATTTTGGTTTCTGTCTGTCAGTTTGGGTCTTCTGTTAATGAATATGCTGATAATAGTAAAATACCAAATCTTTTTTTTCTCAATTGAGTCGAGTTCCAGAAACAAATCAAATTATTTAAGTAGGGTGCTCATTTTAATTGCGTACTCATTTAATAAATCCAAAACGAGTTTAATTTTACAATTCTAAATTCGATCAGAATTCTAGAAATTGTAACTTCATATGAGACTCCCAGTAAGAGAACATACACCTATATTCATAAGATATTTATCATAGCAAACCAAACAGATTTTGAGTGACGCGCTATATCTTTTATGACTTGCCTTCAGATGGACGAACGAAACGACAATATTTGTCCCGTATTTCGCAACCCGTTTCTGATTTCACTTGTTAATCTCTTCTGAGAATATTTCAAAGTAATGACATTATATATCGTATGTTAATTCAATTAAAATATACACACACTCATTGGTTGACATTCACCATCTGTGAGCACACTGCACTTTTTAGTCGA
Organism: Protaphorura tricampata; assembly: GCA_034698835.1. Classification (NCBI taxonomy): domain Eukaryota; kingdom Metazoa; phylum Arthropoda; class Collembola; order Poduromorpha; family Onychiuridae; genus Protaphorura; species Protaphorura tricampata. The sequence continues at coordinate 26,016 of JAQGCB010000043.1, forward strand.
ATATTCCGTCTAAGGAATGTATCCCTAATGCCAAAAGAGCCGATTGGAAAAACTAACGTAACCGTTAAAACTTATCTGCCTGAGGATTCGACATTCGAACCTATAGAGAGAGTCAAGGACTAAACTGCGAGGGACTAATTGTGAACACTACACAGGATCAAAATGAATTTGAATTGCTGTACGAACGACCAACCAATTAGAAGATTCAACACGTCTATATTAACCAAGTAAATTAGTGAACAGAGTTGTAAAGAAAAACAATTATAATATGAAACTGATTGATAAAATACATAACATATATTATTTTCTCTAACGTCTGTCCGCTTTCCCCACACCCCGTTTTCCAACAAAGAGATGTTTCGGCCTCTTGGTAAAAATATGACGATCGCCTTCTCCTTTCCTGGCAAATTTGGCTACTCCTACCTTGAGTGCCTTTGCCTTCATGTTCTCCAATTTGTGTTTCATCTGGAAAACAAAATAATATTTGTTTTAACATAAGTAGTATCTCAATCTGGAAAATTTTGAAAATATTAAGAAGACATACCTCCTTGTTCTTGATTCCTGTTTCATTTCTTGGAGTGACCTTAGACACAGATCTGGATCGGGACCTTGCCTCAGAATCCAATCTTGCCTTCTTCGATGGAACACGATTACGACTCACGGAGCGATTGAAATTGGTCTGAAAAATATACAAGAATTGATTGTAATGATTTGAGACGTTTATGCTATGGCTTTTCTTCCTTACCTCTGGATTGTCGACATCCAACTCCACACCAAGCTCACTCATTTTATTTCTCAATCCTGAAACACTTCTCTCACGTTTTCTGGCGTTTGTTGTTCTAGGCATCGTCGGTTTCGTGCTCGCCTTCGTCAGTCGACTTTCGGTCTGAAAAAAAATTAGTAGTGGTTAGGACCTATTCTCTTATTGGACAAATTCAACTAAATTAAATAGAGGAATATATATATATAACATATTACGAGACAGCGAATTAATTTATACTCGTACAATATTGAAAATAATTTGTTTCAGTTTTCACTCACCCTCATGATTTTCTTCTTATCACGGATTTGGGAAGCCAACACACGTACTTGTGCCATTTCCTCATCATCCTCTTCTGATTCCTCCAAATAAAATCCAGCCTTCTCCCGGAGTTCTTCTTCCTTCTCTAACTCATCAAGTTTCTAGTTAAAAAACAAACAAAAGAATTAGCAGTGCATACATGAAGTATGAAGTTTCAAATGGAATTCCAGACTTTAGTTTATAACTTCAAATCTAACAACTCAAATTCCCAATGGTATTTCAGAATTAATTTACTAAACACCCTCATTTGAGGTTATTATGTTTTCTGGTCTGTATATAAAGAAGTTTATGTTGTTAATATTAATTTAAGAATTTGAACATTCATGATTCAAATTCCTGAGTTAAGATTTAAGAATTGTTTGGTTTGAATTTAAAAGAGGTCTGAAACTAACCACATAATTAACTCTAAGACTAATAAATAATTTATTAGCTAGCCTATTAAATGTAAGTTTATAAAATTGAATGATTCTAAAATATGGATAAATGTCCCGAAGCCCACGAAAATGGTTTACGAGTTTACAACACGGAGCTGATATGCAAATATTTTGTAAAAAAAATCAGATAATCATTTACCTTTAGAATATCTGGATCAATGAAATCAGCAATATTGTGGCCCTCCCATATTTCTGGAATCGGATCATACTTGAACTCATCTGGCAGATCGTAATGTTTCTTCAAATCCAAAATGTAATCATCACCCAGTTCTTCCATAAGGTCTTTCTCTAATTTCTTCTTCCGCTTTTGACCCTCTACCAACATAGCTTGCTGTCTCTCCAGAACTTTTTCTGTAAAAAAGAAATGTTAATGTTTATACACACAACACAACCACAACATAATTAGGTTTACAGAACAAACCTGGAATAAACGGTAAACGAGCCTTGTCATCCCTGGGTTGGGGTTGGGCAATGTGCAAACGATTCAGAAAATCGCTCACTTTCTTTGTCCTCATCTTTGCCTCAATTCTGTGAGACAGTAGTCTTTCACACGCCTGAAAATATTAATGAGGTTGAGATTCATATTATTGTGCTTCAAATTGCCGATACCTATAATGCTTTCGCGAATTCGAACAGACGATTCTACCAGTCAAAAAAGCAGCAAAACAAAAATGTAAGACTCTCTAAGAATATAAGACAATAATCAAAATAATGAAAACCCAAACAACTACACCTACAAGGAACGTCTCAAATCCTAACAATTTCAATTTTAACGAAGAATGAAATTTGATTTGATATCATACCTCCTGTTTGGCCGCCATAATACCATTTTCATTGACAGTGCTCATCTCAAGAAAACAAATACTTGGATCTGCAATAATTGGTTCGTAGTGAGCCTGCTTCTCTGGAGGCAATTCTTCGAGTCTTATAATGTCGGTCTTGTTTAGAACAAACAACAAAGGTTTGTTCGCAAAGAGAGGACGAATGTTGTTAAACAGATGAACTTGTTCTTCAATGTTATGACCACATTGCTCTGATGGATCACTGATGAATAAAACTGCGGCCCTCAAATGAGCTAAAGCAGTTATAGCCTGCATTTCAATAGTATTTCTGTCTTCAAGTGGGTGATCCAAGATCCCAGGTGTGTCTACGACTTGCCATCTACAAAAAAAATTCACTCATTAACAGCCATAAGCGAGAAGGTCGATTAGTAACCGAAGGCTTAAAAATATAAGGAACAAATAACGTTATAAATTTTATGAACTTGACTTGACCCTTGACTATATAATATGAAGATTCACTTTGACTGCAGAAACTGCATTAAATAGCTTACCTCAGATACTTATAATCGGTATGCCCAACATAAAGAGATTTAGTAGTAAAGGCATAAGGTTGAACCTCAACATCAGCTCTGGTTATCTGCATCAGCAAACACCAAATATTAATAGACGTCCAATAGGTAGAATTACGAGGACGTAATGTGTTAATATTTACCTTGTTCACAAATGAAGATTTCCCCACGTTTGGAAAACCGCAAACTAATATGGTTCGGGTGTTGGGATCAATAGATGGTAAACGACCCAAATGCTGTCGCACTTGTTCGAGATATTTCAAACTGGACGCTTGTCTTTTCATCAAGGTAGCCATCCGTCCTAAGGCGGCTTTCTTCAATTGCTTACATCGGTAAAGAGAATCTCCATACTTGAGGAGACGGTTGTAATCTTTCGATATGCTGCAAGAGTAAACATAAAATAAAATCAGAATAAAAGAAACACTAAAATATCTACAACATTAGCAACATGGCAATATTTTTACATACTTCCCAATCAAATGTCGGCACGTGTTGATTTGCCCCAATGCCAACTTGTAATGATCTTTATCATAAAGAACGTTCATTAGATCAGCATAGAACGGATGGACATCCTGAAAGTAAACAGTAAAACATTATGAGAAACAATGACAATTTAAAGTTGAAACATCTGAAACATGAAATATCTTCGTGTAATGCGCATAATAATTTATTGAACGTTTACCTCGAGTTTCGGAAATTCTTGAATTATTTGAGAAAGACGATCATGAAAATTTTGTTGAGTGTATTTTATTTTTCTCATATAGAACTGACGAATTCGTGTGATTTTGTAGTGTTTATGGACAACCGTCGGCGTCTTTCGTTGAGTTTTCGATAGTATGATATCGATAAAATCCTGTAGAAGACACACAAACAAATGAAATTATTAGTTCATCATCATTCAAAATAAATACGAAGTTGCTTCAAAATATAGTTTCACTCAGAATTTTCCGAGTTACACGATGGCGGTGTGTTTCGCGTGAACCCCATAAAGTTTTAAAATACTACTGAAATTGTATTCGTGTATAAAATGGGTAAATGTAAAATTAGAACCAGGAAATTAAAAACTTACCGTAGACGTAGGGACGACGGCAATTTTCTTGAAATTATACTGCGCCATTGTTGCGACCTCCTGTTTCCTTGACCCAAAAGTACTGTAAAATTCACTGATCGATCACTGAAAAATCAGTGCCAAAAGACCAGAGAAATAAGACCACGACCACTCCAGCCAGTCGGTGAAATTGGAAGCATGGGAAGAATTTAAAATTTCCCACTTGATTTCGCTCTCAAATTCTCGATGTTCGTCTGCTCAATTTCTATGGACTGAAATTTCTCTCTGACACCGCCAGATGAATTTTGGTGACTTCTGGGCCCAAGTTGAAGCGACCACACCGGATTTGACTCAAACTGAAGATCCCTGTGAGACCAAAACCCGATTTTGACGATAAAAACTTGTATAAGGGAAGCGCATGCTAACCTAGGAAAGGCTACTCGGAACAATTTTGACGTAACGAGTGGGAATGCAATGTTAAATCTGAAACGGGAAATGCCTTCTCACAGTCCCGTAACTCTAGGAATCAAAAACGACACGACCTCGACCTCCATGCATCTTAAATCGGATCCGGATCATACGGACAACGGACGATTTACGTTCGATATTATATTTTTGAAAGACAGTCCTAGTCTTCGTACTGCAGTTTGAAACAGTATGACAGTATACTGTCATACTGTTTCAAACTATATTTTCCAAGAAGCATCTGAAATGTTAAACAGTTTTGTTAAATAATGGAAAAATGAGATGCTGAAATAAAATATAAAATGGGGCAAAAGTATAAACCGGATTTTTGTGTAATATTTATAAAAGCTACGTCAACAGAAGAATGCGGGAGAAAACCGGTTGCTTCTGCTTCGACCTGTAGCAAGTGTACTTCTATCTTATGGACACGTTCTAATTTATACAGTTGCTGTCTGCTGTACTGGGATTTTGGGTTTCCGAGATTTCCGACGCCCTACCTACGAGTACGAGCATTTTATTTAGGATAGAATTATTGAATAGAGTCTCCGGCTTAATAATTTTATTAAACATTGCGTCCACCAGTATCAAACAACGAAGGAGGATATTATTCTTCTAATACTTTCATGTAGCAGTTGTTGAAACATTGTGAGTTCTACAAACTTTAAACGGCTCGATATTGAGCAATAAACCTTCAATTCAACAATTAAATCCGAACATCTCATACGAGTAAGAAACAGCGGGCCCTAGAAATACACTATGTATTTACTTAATTTACTTGTTAAGACTGTCTGTGTTCACTGTGTTGATTGTTTGATTGGAGCAAGATCAGGGATACCCTAGTGTATACGTATTACACAACAAATTTCGTCAGGAAAATGCTAACAAAGGTAAAGGTGTCAAAGGTCACATCACATCTCCATACTTTTGCGCCGAGAATACACTTTGGGTATGATGGGGGTCAATTTTGATGGGGTACACTGTGAGTAGCTACGACTCTGTGAGCCGAAGGTGCGATCCATAGCATAGTTGGTTCTCGTTCCATTCCTCCCATGCCAGTCCCTGTGTAAAAAACAGTTCAGAAGAAAAACAAAGCAACAAAGTTCAGCTGTGGCTGTGAGAATGCATTGCTGCTTGGCCTACAGTCAGTCCTTCGTGTGTCTTCTGGCTTGGCTGAGGCTCCAAAAAATACGACCGACCCAGCCACTAGACGACAACACTCAAAATTAGAGCTAGAATTATACAATTTAGTAGTTTTTTTAGTAGAAATTAGTCTGTAGAAAATTATTTATTCCAATGGAATACAAGGAGTGACCCTTTTGGGCCCTGGACATTTAGGTGGAGGAAACAACAAGGGAAGTTCATTCATAATTTTCAGAGTTCAAATAATTTTTTCGTGGTCACTGATTGATCTCCTGATCAAATTATCAAATTGTTCTCCAGCGAATGACCAGTTTTTATTCGTATTATTCGTAACGCGAAGTGAAGAAGACGATTTTGGATTTAAGATTGAATTTGGACTCACCGAAAGCAGGAAAGATTTTTGCTCATGACACACATAAATATTATTATTGATGAAATTAATTAGTTTGCAAGTTATGCATTTACAAATGGTAAGTACTCGTATACGGTGACGGTGACGGTACTTTTGTGAACCACTGCCAATTATTGATATTGACGATGAGACTATGTACTAAATTAACTTGAATTTGAAACATTGTCATCATCACAGCCAGGCCAGCGGACGAAACATTTATGTAATGCTTGTATTGATTAAACTGTGAATGAGTCAGTGATTCGGATTCTGTCAGTGTTGGTTATAGTTAGTGTTGATTTTGGGCTTGGGTTGTTGACATGAGATAAAGTCAAGTGCATTTATCTAAAGAAGACTCCGTTCCGTGTCCGTGTGAGATAATTTCCTCAACACTGCGCAACTGTTGAACTGTCTTTAAAGTGTAACCGTTTCTTACTGATGACTCTGTTCAGTCACAAAATTAGGATCACAAAGTGAATAGGAAATGGGAATACAGTGCAGTTCAATTTATTGACTTATACAAGAAAAATGTATTCATGGATTTAAATAAAATATTTCGAATCTGTTGTAGAGCAGCCAGAGATTGTTCAAACCCGATACCCCTTCTTACCCCCTTTATTTCCTCCAGGAGAAATTCTTGCAGCAAAAGAAACCAGAAAAAGTTTGAGATTGGAATTCATAGTTACGCATTAGAAAATTGCTTCCAAAATTTGCATACATTTTTTATGGAAATGCGGACTACGAATTTATAATTTGAAGAATTAAGTTCTACATTAGTCTAGTGCAGTGCAATTGCGGTACTGATGTGTGTGCAGTGTTTGTTTATAAATTGATCTCTTTCCCGATGACAAAAAAGGAATAGATGTTTACTTGAATGTGAAATGCGAAAAAGTTCTGTACTAATGATCAAAAAAAGGTTGAAGTTTCTTTGAAAAAGAAATAAAAAAAAGGAGGAGAGAGATCAGTTTTGATTAAAGCTTTTGAAACGTTCCATTTCAAAGGAAGACTTGGATTGAATGATCTCGAAAAGGGCGAGAGGACATCATGTGGAAGAGCCAAGGAATTCTTCGACTTCTACTCATCATTCTCCCTTGCATTGATGGAGGTAAGAGAGATTTACAAAATTCCAAATCATGAAAAAATGCGTTCTTTGAACTTTTCCACAATTCTCAGCGTTTTATTGCTGGTTCGTGGGTTTTGGAATTCTAATTCCAAACCAAGCAAGCATTCATTTCTAAACCAGTCAATCTTATCGTTTAATTTTCTGCAATTTTTAGAGTTACGCATCAAATTAGAATTGGACGATATTTCAGAATCGTCGATACTTACACCAGGGCAGGGCCACTAACAATCGCAGCTTTCACGACAATCGCGTGACTACTGTTACTTTTATTCCTATAATTCCTATACCTACTACCGTTGCGTGAAATATTGACCTCTCTATGTATGATGCTCGTGATACTGATGAATGCAAGGTGACTCATGGTTATACTGTCATTCAACCCCCAGGTCATGTTGAAGTATTACTCTCTGTCCTTGTAGTTAGGTCCTTTCTTTGTTTGGGTTTGAGTCCGGTATGGCATCAATATGGCATGTGTGTGCTGAAGTACTGAATTGCAAGGACAGAAAGATCACACAAGAAATGAACTTCTTCTATCATTTCCAATCGTCCAGTTCATAATAGTCAGTCATTATGGAAAATTTTCACGTAGAGTAACGAACCAACACATTAGCATTACATTTGCTTCTGATGAATGCGATATGTTTTCATAGTTATGCACTGCCATATCATGTACCATTTAAATATATTCAGGATGTATCATGAGAGAGAATGGTTTAATTGTGGCTAACAGATTTGAACTCCAAGATGTTTTTGATGATGTACCTAAACAAATTATTCGTATATTTTGATTCTCTGCATTTCTCATTTTAGTGAAACATGAGAACGGAAGACGTTTAGCTGTGCTGGCTCACTCGAAAACTGTAAAGTTAGAAATAGTATAAATGTGTACACTTTTCTTCAAACTGTCGGTTGACATTTGTAAGTCATTCCATCAGTAGTCATTTGTTGAAAGTTGAGATAATAGTCATGAAAATCCTTATTTATTCAGTTTTTTTAACCTCTCAGACACTCAGACCTGTACTGAACTTGCACTTCCTGTACCCAAAAGTTCGCGGATTCGCGTAGTAGTTGACTGATGTATTTGCTATAATGCGAAGAGAAGAATTCTTAAGCTATTCGTGCTAATAATACATACTAATAATTGGTATCAATTACAAGTTTTGATTATTTCACCAGCTCATATTCCGTTGATTTTGCCTGGGATGTTAAAATATTTGATTGATGGAGATATCAATATCATATCATACAATGTCCACAGAGATTGCACTAATGGCAATACTTGAGGAAACGCCAGGAAAATGCAGCTGAATACAAATTGACAGGTTTTTGAACCCGTGTTTATTTTGTTAGTAGAAATAGAAAATGTAAATATTATATCAGAAAAACCAGAACAGGTCTTGAAACTTAAAAAATTGTGTGAAGCGTCTGCAGATCATGTAAAATTATTATTAATTTAACTACGTTAACTTTAACTAGGACTATGAGTATTTGGTTTTGTACAGTTGATATCGCTAGTTGATTTCATTTTGGTTTCTCATCTTGTCGTTGTCGGACTTGTGTTATTTAATTAATTTTAATTTTTAAAATTATACTACTCCTGTCCAAATGCCAGGTACAATTAATGCGCCTTTAATTATAGGAATTATCTTCTAAACGTCTGACATTGTCTCTTACATTGCCAAGTGTGAAGGGAAGGACAATGGTGAAAGCACAAACGACGAGCGAGCATTGTCACTTCAAGTAATTGTATTCCGGTTTTTATAAAGAGCACATTCTTTTACAAATAATGAATTAAAAGTTATTAAACTCTGTCTTAAAGTGTCCGAAGCTTCCTGCTTGGCCTAATCTTATTTCCACGAGCGTGACATGAATAGTTTGTCATTCATTTTGTATTTTTGTCACTAAATAGTTTATCCCCACCCAAGGTAACTAAACGGAGTAGAAGAAAAGAAGGTTGACATTTTTGACTACAATACCTTTTGACGATGAAGAACAATTATAAATAACCACTCAGGAGTTTGTAGATGATGAGTGATACGACGAACGGTATTGTTTTGTGCGTCATTCTTTCCCCCCGTTTTAATTATACAGTTCTGAGTCTTTCACTAAGTTAAATAATGAGTCTTTATTTTGTACCATATCTAAACAAAAGAAGCTTTTCGTTTTACTATTGCATAGTTTGTAAATGAGGAACAGGAACTCGAACCACGATTGAGTACAATTATTATTAGAGTATGAACGAGAACATACTATTTATTGTGAATCTGCTACCGTGTAAATCCGAAATCGATTAATTCGTTTGTTCTGAGCTTTGCGGACTCCTGACGTGACTCAAAGTTTTTCAATGAGGTAATATCTGTGCTCTGGAATATTTTACACTACTCACCACCCCGCAGAAACCAGCGATAGTTCATGGAGACAAACTTTTAGTGCCCTCGTGTGTCCATTGCGTATTCCGTCCAAACTTTTGTTTGACAACCTGACGTGACATAAAATTCTAAGAATAGTAAATGATTTGTGAGGAGTAGGGTTAAATCGATCGGAAGAACTTTCAATTTTGAGTACACAAGTACGAGAGCTTAAGTGTTTCCTGCACTATACTTACTCATCAATTCCAATCCAATCCAAGTCGGTTGAATAAAAATGTTAAAATCCAACTGTCTCTACAAAGCTTTTACACAAAGTGAGCTCAGGTTTACGTTTACGTGACAAAGAGGTATCAATTATTTCAGGAATGTTTGGCATTGGCTTTACAATTCTGTGTTTAAAATTTTACCTCCGCATCCATACATCGACGTCCGCATTTGGCTGGGGTCATTGGGCGTAGGCTAGGCAAACGTATTTTTAATTTTTGCAGGGCGATGGAAAACTAAACGCCGTAATAGTGTGGTTATTATGAAGCATGTGGTTGAAATCGCTACGCCCATTCGACCATGCTTTAAAAGGTGGTTACATACTAGTATTTAAATTTTAAATGCTAAAAATCGGTTATTTGCATTTTTAGAAATGGACTTACTTTACTTACAGGGCATTGCACTCCTAGCCAATTAGGTTTTCAGGCTTAAAATATGCCTGCGTTGCAATTTTCAATGAATTCTACTATTCCACTGTTCTTGTTATTTCCTACCATCTATGCATCTTGAAGAGAATCGTATTAATTAAGACAATCATCATCGCTGCGTTAGTGTGAATAAGTTTTTGAATTTTGATAGGCGATAGGACAAGAAGTTCCGACATGAAAGGAAACAACCCATTGCGCTTCGCTGGTTTGCATTATCAGTTCGTAGTGCAATTTAGTGGGTGCTTAAATGACATTGCCATTGTCATGAGTTTCATGAGTTCTACAGTCATGGTCTTTCCTTCCGTTTTCATGCAATCTCTGTGCAGAAGGATTATGTACAGGACGTGGGCGTAGGCAAACAAGCGCTAAGCGTAAGCTTGACATTCAGAAAATATAAGAGTTCAGCTGGTACATTAAAAAGTTATTTAAATCTCCTCTGCATTGCATTGGACTGATAACGAATGTTAAATGTTTTCGAGAAATCATGCATACAATATTCGATATTTTTTAATTCCATACATCAGTTTGTATTGTGAGGCAGATGAGAACCTCTTTCTCTTCTGTTTCTTTAAGTATCTCGACATTCATTCACCTAGAAATCCCACCGTAGCTTTTAGAGATTAGTTGGTGACATATATTGTTTATACTTTGAAGAAATAGGTCAATTCCAGCAAATTGGGAACCCGTTCAAATTCTCGTCCTCTACTCCGCGAAAGATGAGTCAAAGGAATTGAAATACTTTCCTGTTCCGTATATAAAATTATGAAAATTGAGTGAAGCAAAGGATGTCATGCATGCGCAGCAAAATGGCAACAGAAACGGGAATGATGATTTCCTCTTGGTTGGATTCATTTTTATTTTGTCTTATTCTTGGAGAAAACTAACACGTGCTTGTCCCAAAAAAAAAAACTCTGATGTCCCCGCAGTGCAGTGGAGTGGAAGACCTAAGAGTGCGAGAGTGCGACAGTATTGTCGTAGCAAAATGAAACTCGACAACCTACAACTATAGTGAGTGATGCCAAAGCCAAAACATCCTCAGGGATTACATAACATTCCGAGACAGATATTTGCTTGCGAATCCTAATTCATTCCAAGTTCCTACACACAGAAATTGATCCTGCACGTGTATAAGTTTACATATATTCGGGTGACCTTTTGTGGTTGGAATATCAGTTTAGGATCATGCCCAGAATGACTCCCGTCTCGTAGTATTAAGGGAATACATAACAGGGAATTGGAGGGGACGATTTACTATGAAAGATTTAAGAAGTTTCTAGTTTTATTAACAATGAGCCAATCAGTTTAATTTGTTTAATAAACTTACGATTACGAGGCAAACAAAGTTAAGACAATACAAAATAATACTCATAAACAAAAATTGAGTGACACCGTTCCTAACTTTTTGGCGTTTGAAATCCTGAAGATTTGGTTCAGCGTAAAGATTCTTACGTAAGGTCTAAAAATGGCATGGTCAGAATGCACCAAACCAAAGCACTCAATCTCCTTTGTTTTAAAAAGTATGGTTCCTACAATTCTTTGGTTTTTTTAGAAGTTGTGAGAAAGTTTACCGATATATTTATATGTACAAACGCACACATGAAATTTTATAATGCATAAAACTCAACGTAGGTTTTGCAAAACTTTTTTTTTGGAGTCTCGTGTTGGATTTCCCTTACCTACTATTTGGCTAAGGCTGGCTCTCCTTTTACTGTTCTGTTCTACTTTCTGCATTATACCCTGAGGTTAAAAGCAAGCTACATAAACATTTTAGGGATAAAACAAACTTCTAACGTAGGTTTCTTCCTGTTCTAAAGTTTATGGAAACGAGAATGGAGGAGAAGGAACTGAGACTAGACGGACTTCGAGTTTCGTCGCGTCCTTTTCTTGCATATTGCATAATGCATGTTATGCATTTACATTTTCGAAGAAACCGGGGAAAATTTAGGAGAGAGAGAGTATTTTCATATCTCTGTAATGGTCTTGGCACTCGCAATGGCACTGAGACTGAGTTGTTCAGCTAAAAGTTTACCAACGACAACCGGGTAATAAAATTTGCGATTTAAGGAATGAAAGAAATTAATTTCCTTAGCTTAACCGGTTCCCGTTTGGGTTACATTAACACTTTTTATTAAAACGGTTCTGGTCGTGTTGCTCAAATGGGTGTTTCCTTTATTCTTTGTAACTTATTTTCTCCAATTGAACTAATTGTGAGGAAATATGTTGCCTGTTGTTTACATTTTTTTGTGTAATGCTGGCACAATATGGTTTTCCTCAGGTTATTTCCGAGTTTTTTAATTTTTGTCTTTTTTGCTTCTACAGTTGTACTGTACACTATAGTCGAGTAGTAATTTCATGCCTCAATTAACGAAGGTAATACGGCTGTCGTTTTAAGTAAAAAGTAGATGTTACTAAAAAGGTACGTGTTAAAATGTCGACTTATTTTTTGAGGAAAAAATGTGTCTGGTATCAATATGCTATCGACATTACTAACGAGAGTGAAATGAATGCAACTTTCCCTGGAGAATTTTATTGTTATTTTGTTGTACTAATTTCATGCGTACTTTTTGATTTGATTCTTTTACAACCGTGCTGACTCCAACGCATTCACGGACTTACTTATTTACCCAGTTCAACTTTAATTAGTACTAGAAGAAGTGGATTAGATGGGATTAAGGAATAGTCTGTAAACTAAGAGGACATTAGATATTCATGGAAAATGTTGACTCCAATTCCAAACTTGAACAAGTGGAAATGACACTGTAAAGATAACACGTACGCACGGCACGAACGAGTTACTCAGCAACTCTGGTCACAATTCTTGATTGTATCGTTTTAGTTGCGACGACAGGAAAAGTCGAAATGAGACTGTGAAATTGTGAATGTAATGTGAATGAATAAAATTAGACGAATTTTATTCATAAATTCTTCTGTTTAGTAAAGTTTAATTTAGGTGTACCAATTTTCTCCAGTAAGTTTCTCCAGTTCAAATCCAGTATCTAGATTTCAGCAGAGCATTAACAGAACACCAAAAGTGTGGGACTCCGAAACTATGTTTAGGAGACTTTCTGGCAGCTTCTGTGATCAAGACGGGTGTTCAGATCGTTGAAGTTACAGGATGTGGACAGTATTGACAAAATATATTTTACAGGAATTCCTGTTGAATTTCCTCTTTGGTTTGATAAAATTCAATTTTAGGCGGAACTGCCAATTTCTTGTATATTCCGAAATTAGTAATTAGATTCATTCGGTTTTACAGTTTCTATATATTGAAGTTTTTCAAATAAAGGATTAAATTTCATTTTCAGAGCAGGAAATTCCTCCCGCACCCAGTTGTTTTTGTTTCTTGAGTGAAAAGCACATCAAAGCAAACTTAGAGGGCGTCACTTTATAGAAAGTGACATTTTTCAAGAACGGAAGTTCTGCACATGGCATATATAGAGATTGTAATTATTGTAAATCCTTCTACTAGTTTCCCAGACTCGAAGGAATAATGTCATCAAAACTCATTCAAAACTTGAAACCCTGAGTAAACGACTTCAACTTTTCGTGCCTGAGTAGTTGTTTCCCCTCCGTTTCTGATTCTATCCCCTACTTTCGACTTTCACTTTCCTTCAACTAACCCAAAGCCCGGACAAATTCTCTTCGAGCATTCGGAATGGTAAGAAGAAAGTCTGACTCTGGCGTATAATGAATGGGGGGACTCATTTCCCAGCAGTATATCAAGTCTAAGGCGACGGCGATCCGACGCAGCCCTCTAATCACACACAGAT
>JAQGCB010000044.1:0-39765 GCA_034698835.1 Protaphorura tricampata
AAGCCGGGTCTAGACCCGGCTTCTATGTATACCTACCGGGTTAAAAATAAGCCGGGGCTCGAATAGAAGCCGGGTCAGAAAGTTCAAATTTTAATTAGAAGTCCGGCCTTCTAATCGGTCATTTACGGTAGTATCTTTGTAGATGGTGACTTCAATGAATTGACCTCCGGATAATAATAATAATGATCCGTAAAATGGATCGGACTGCAACAATTTGCAGTGCATGAACTCTTGCATTTTCTTAAGTGTGGAAAATTAATTCCTTAAATGGGGCATAATATAGTATATATGAGTTAGAATTCCAAAACCAACTCTCGGATAAGTTTTTACCTTCCAAAGTTCAATCTGTATATACCGTCGTACCTGTCTAGGCCCCAGAAAGTAATCGCGCATCTCCTCTCCGAGGAAATCCGAACCGGGTAACTTCATCTCTACAATTTTTCATCTGAAGCTTGTATTTTGAATCCAAGTCTCACTCAGTCATGACATTTCGGGATTCCGATCCGACGTTGCGTTGGTTTGTTTGGTAGTACTACCTGGTATACTTCACTCTTAAAATCAACTACAATTCTTTGGAGTTGACCTCTCCTGTCGGTTGTCAGAAATAATTAGTCGTAGCCAAACGACCGCGTTCGCATTCCTTTCTTCCAAGCTATGATTCCACATAAATTCTGAGAGTTCAAGGCCAAAATGTCGTTTTCATTCTCAAAGTAATTCTTACTGCTTTTGGAAATATGTTACGGAATTTATAGTAAAACATTACCATTGACTGTTAATTCAATTCTCATTCGCGTTTGAGCTGATAACCTCTGAACTTGAACCGGAGTATGATGATGGGGACACGGGCTGCCGCGTGTAAGTGAATTTCATAATAGTGCCCTGACGTTATAAAAGAATTTTGTAATATTGTAATTGTCTATTAATTTGAGAATCAATTAACTCTTTTGTAAACAGTTACCGCGAAAATTCGTAATCTTCAAGATTACCAAGTACGACTCACAAATGGCGTCATGCCGCTCCCAACTGGTTTGGACATTGCGAATACTTTGAAGCATTTCTCCCAAACATTACTGGGTAATAATGAAATTTTCCAAGAAATGTTTCTACCACTAGTATATGTTTCAAAACTGAGCAAACAATGCTATGCCGAAGAGACGCCAATTCTGTCATAATAGTCAGGATACATTATTAAGCGTGCATGCATAATCTTTATGTGAAATGTCTTTGAATGTCCACGCAGTTGTTCTGAAGGATGTGCCGGACTATCCCCTCGAAATGCTCAAGACACGTTCCGAAGATAACGCAAGAATGCAATTATTTCCAAACCTTGATTACAAGGCACTTTTCAATGTCGTGGTTCAACTGATTGACGTGGCTCCCATGGTTCAGATTGGAATGCAAGGTTGGAAAGTCTCAATTTCCTGTCTAAAAGTTTCAGTCCAACAAAGCTAAAAGTTTTCAGATTTCAGGTCATGCAAGTTCAATCACCTGAAACGATAAATATTTTACTCGAGTGTTCTGTGTCTAGTTAGTCTAGTACCAAAACGTAATGCCGATGCGATGCAGATGGATTCTAAAGTCATGATGAGCTCTCGAGAATTTACTATCAGGATTAACGAGAGTAAAACCCTCCATAATTATGATTATCGTTCTTTGTGTGTGCATTTACAGCGTTTGGCCAATCGATTCTTCAAACTCTAGCATGTTTACTTCCGTACTTGGAATTTGAAGCTCTTTCGACAGTTCCATACATCGTATCTGCATCTTTAGGAACATTCCCTTGTTCCCTCCATCAAGACATTATCGATCTTTTGTGTCACTATTTGCTTCCCTTCACTCTGTGTAAGCAATTTCTTATAATGTTGTGTTTTGGATAACAGGAGGATGATATTACGAGTAACACTGTACTGTGTAAAACCGTCTTTTTCTTAGTATACAGTAAAGAATGGAAACGAACTATTACTCGAATAGTACCAAATAGTGGGTGCATTTTTGCTAATTTTGGCCATGGTACTGGGAACAGTTTGAGAAAATATTTTTTGGCACGTTTACAGGACCAGGAACGGAATTTGTACACAAAAACACATTTTTTTTTGCTAATTCCAGATAATTGTCACGAGAATTCAGACAAATTCAGTTATGCTGCACAGTCTGTCTCCGCAGTTCTTATGATGGTTCTCCAGTATACAACAAGCTCTGGTACAATTCTTGCCTTTGCCACAAATGCAAAACTTATGCGTTTCATGGTTGAAATTTTTAATGCAGAATTTCACAGTCAAATAATGGAATGCATTATGAGCCTCAAGCGGGATGCAGTGAAAGACGTTTTCTGTGTCATTGCGTACGGAACTCTGGAAGCCAGAAATGTTGCTATTAATTTGCTCGTCTACTATTGGCCACATTTAAATCCTACCTTGTATGATCGTCGCAGTATTAACTTCAAATTTAATGGTAATTCGATTATTTTTTGGCCTAAATTATAGTCAAAGAATAACCGCCGTAGCATAAGAGAACTTGCTCAATCTAGCTGGCACTTTTATGACCCTACATTAATGTCTCATCTCTGTAATTGTGTGTAGGTTGGAAGACTCCGATCTGTAAAAGTGAAATGTGCAGCATAAACAATGCGGGTGGATGTGCAGATGCTGTTAAAATCTGTTTGGATCATTCCATCGGCGTGGCTTTGGCTCCAGAAAATCCTCCACCTTTATTTCTTTGCCAAGAGTGTGCCACTCGTCTTCAGCATGAACAACCTGATGCTTTGGATCATCTTTACGATGTACTACAGCCGATTCAACAAGTATCAATGGCGTGTGAGAATAAAGTAAGCAAGGCAACTGGGCTTTTGCATTAACTGGCATAATCTTAACGTTAAGCAATAGGGAGTACAAAATTCCATGCATGCTAATGGTCAATCGGAATCTGCTGAGCCTTGACGGATTAGGCTGAGAGCTGAGACTCTGACTTCTGGCTAGGCATTTTCAAAGTTATAATGACCTTACCATGCAAATCCAATGTAATGTTCAATAATACTTGCCAAATTGTAATCCATGGCATTCTGAGAAGGATTTCAGGAAAAAATAGGACGGAGGATGTTAACTTGGGTTGAATGCTCTTTACCCATTTCTACAATATCTTTCTTAATCATCCTAATTAAACACATGGTTCATTGGGATCCCCTAATACAAAAGATATTTCTACTTTTCTCATATGACAAGCGATCGATTTTGAAAATCGTAGTCATCCTATTTTTGGTTTTTCAGAATTGTAGAGCTGAAAATAAAGTGGCTGTCACAATTTGCTTCTCTACGGACTGCGCGAGTTATAATGGCAGTAGACCAATTCGTTACTGTAGTCAATGCCATTCAATCCGCCATAATAACCGCCGTGGTGGAGATCACGTTTTCCACCATTGTCTTCAGTCTCCCCTAAAACTAGATAACAGCATTCTCAACTACGAAGTCGAAGCCATTGTCAGGTAGCAAGAAATTTCATCAGCACAAGTTGTCTTGCTAAGTGATGCCCATCAAAACTTTTTGATGTAATTTTAGTTTACTGCTCGAAGCTGAGCCTCTAACAACTCGAGGTGGTGTAAAAGAAACGTTTGACCAACAAACGCGTCTCCGACTTTTCACGGATGGAGAATTCACAGATCCAATCCCGGTGGAGGAAAGACGTCTTATGGGACGATTTGGGATTTGGCTTTTGGTCGGATTTTTTAATCCAGAAGATTTGATTCCAAGAGATGTTTTAGGAAGACTCCTCTCTGTACTTTTCCAATGGTTCAATACAACGGCTTATATAGGGGATGGTAATTGCAGAGATTGTCGCAGCATTTCATGAAAGTTTTTTTTACTAGAGCTACAAATATATTTTAACGATGTACGCATTCTTTGACATGTCCAGATCCCAGCGCTAACTCTCTGGAAAGATTGAAAACGGACGTGGTCTGCCCGTGGCTCCGTCGTGTTATTAAAGTACATTTCGACACATTTGTCTCATGTCTTCTGCCACATCCACCTGAATTTGCACGTGTAGGAGGACACTGGTAAGTTTAGAAAAACAATGTGGAGTTACAGAAATAAAGTTTAGCTACATCCGCAAAATTACAACAGATTTAAATTGTATTTTAGGGATGTGATTTCTTCAAGAACGTTTCACTTACGCGAGGGCTTCAATAGAATATTCTGCCTCGTTCCCTATGAAGTTATATCGGTAGAAATATGGAGTCAAATGTAAGGACTTTCACTTTTCTTTCACTCGAGCTAGTGGGAAAAATAATGCGAAAACAATGATAGTACATTAAGCGTAAACTTTGATAAATTTTTGAAGGATGCCAAATTGGATGGAGGCTGTTGCATCTGAAGTTCCTGAAGAGGAAATGTCGGACCTCAAAATAATTTTAAGGTAAACCTAAGTTGTGGTATTGGACGGAATCGCTTGTGAATATAGGTGCACTATAGAAAATTGTATTATTTTAGTAAAGTGATGGATCCAGAGATGAATCCATTAGGATTTGATGCTCGACAAATGTATCAATTCATTGCTGTGAGATTTCACCAGACATCTCATAAAGTCAAGGAACAAGCATTGCGTTGGCTTCAGGTAATCTACACTAGTGCTAAGCATACTGACCTCAGCACAACAAATGTTTCAAATAAATTTAATTTTGCGTTCATGGGCACAGGTTTTGTCAAAACTAGAGATTGTCATCCCTTTGTACTTTATATTTTCCATCTTCCGAGAAGGAATTCGTGTAAAGCCGATAGAGAAATCCTCGAAACGAGGGAGTGTTTCAGTGGAAACAAGTTCTAAGGATGTAATTGGTTAGTGTCAGAATGAATTAGTTTGAGATTACAACTAATGCGTAATGTTTTCAGTTAAAACAATGTTTACAACTTCCAGCTGCTATATGTCAAGACGATTCAAGGAATCCATCTTCTTTGTCAGACGACGAAGAAAGTGTTGCATTGCATACAGAACAGCAATCGGACAGTGAATTGATGTTATCATCTTTTATATTCATGTTGGACATTATTTTAAAACAGGTTGGTTGTAAATGAAATTGTAAATTGTTCTAACATTTGCAACCGAAAAGTTGGCATATTTCGGTGAAAGTGAACTTTCACTTTTCTCGAGAAAGTTAAAACTAGGGACTTTCACTCTTGATATTTCCAGTTTTTATATTTAAACGCTTGTTTTTTTTACTCAACAGTTAGAATTACAAGAAGTAGAACAACACAAAGGTTTACAAACCGTTGTTGCAAAGGACGCTACGGATTTATTGCACAATATGGTGGCGATGCCATGGCCTGGAAAGCACACTTGTCAAAAAGGTCAAGAGTGTCAATTTTGTGAGATGGGCGTTCTGTGGTACCAGTTAGCTCTGGAAATAGTGCAAAAACTTGCTCCGCAGAATCAGTCAATTGCTCCAGATGTAATTACCATATGAAAGAAATCGTTAAAAAGTCTAAAAAGTATGGATTTAAAAAAAATGTGACAACTCTTAGATTGTTTTGAGTCCTGATGGGGAATTTGGAGGAAAAACGTTTCAAGATACTGAAAAGAAATTGGAAGTAAAAACTGATTCGAAACCATCTGTTTCTCCGAAAGAAGCTTGTAGTTTGGAAGGGATCATTGTAAACATGCCACAGGTTGGTGTTTAGAATTTAAATTGAATCACTTCATATGGAAATGAATTGTAAGGATTTGAAACTAAAGTCAAAATAGCAATTAAAACAGATCCTCACCGCCACAGTCGAAACAGTCTCTGAGCTGGATTTGGCCCCAATAATGCCGTCCGAAAAAATTGTTAAGGCCATAGCTCGAGCCGTCACAATAACTGAGTCTGATACTGGTGAGCTTTTCATCACTGGTATTGCTCTACTGCGTTACCGGTATTCCAATAAATTATGTATGTATAATCCAATTTCAGCCAGTGCGACAGCCCACATTGCATCTGCAACTTTGGTGGATGAAGAAGGTGAATCCAGTTCCAAAGGCGGTAAACAGCAGGATGGAAAAGATTTTTGGACAACCAGTGTTGGGAGGTTCAAATTTTCCATCGAAGAACTCCCGGCTTATTTGCAATTTACTTATCAACTTCTGAAGGTACAGGAGATTGGCTGGGTGAACAAATCTTATCACATAACCCAAATGTGGGTCTACATAATTGCATAAAAAAATACGTGTCTTTGACTTTCAGAAAATTCCAGACGAAGAGGATTCAGAGTTGTTGTACCATTTATTAAAATGCTTGAAGATTTTATTTCTCCACGGCGAGGTTATGGTGAAAGCAGCTAAAGACAATCGTGGTTTCCTTATATGGAGTCAAGAAAATCTGTTGATCAAAAAGTAAACCCTAAATCTGATTTTTTTTAAACATACATGTCTTGTCAAGTACCCTAGAGAAATAATAACCGTTAAATACTCTACTGCTTTCATTTCTGACTAGTTTATGGGAACTAATGGATGCAGAGTACAGTCAAATATGTGAGCAAGCTGTACCAATTCTACTGCATTGCATCACACTACCAATTGGTGCCGACGTATTTTGGAAAAGGATAGAAGAAGAGTTTCAAAATCCGGATTGGAGGTCTCGTTTCACAGCAGGTAAAAATGAAAGCTAAAATGGCTAAAAGCTTAATACTGGTTAATTCCTAAAACTAAACACATTATTTATTCCAGTGGAACGCGTGATTACGATAACAAGGTTTATGGATTCGCATCCAATAAGAAATAGTCAGGCCCTACAATCTGCTCTTGCAAATGCATTCTGTTATGTAATTTCATCCCTTGATGACCCTCATGTTTCGGTGGCTCAAAAAACTGCACTATACTTGGGAACCATCCATGATTCAGCAATACAGGTTTGATTCTAAAAAATACCTACTTTTATTGGCTGACAACTGAACTGGATGCTGTCGACCTGATATATGTTGTTTCGATATTGCTCATTGTCTGCCTTAATTTTACTAACTGTTTCAGAGCTTGCTTTATTGTCTGGAGTCACAGTTTGATACGGTTCCCATTGACCGACCCGTAATACTCCAGTCCTTGTACTTGTTCATTAACTCTGTGACGGATAGGAAAATACTGCGATGGAATTTTTTCCTGAATTGTTTTGATACATTATTCTTGGAGGCACAAATCAATTTGGAGAAAGCCGGAGAAGTTTCTTTTCTAAGAGGTAGACGGTGTAAACTATAGACATGTCTTAAATCCGAAATTTTTACCCTATATTTATGTACTTCTTGTTAAATTCTGATGCAGACTTGAAAAACATGGATGGAAATATGGAATACTTTATAAAAAAGTTGAGTCGTGTACAAGAAGGTATTGGAAGAAGTGAACTTCAACATACCCCTTGTGCAAAAACCTTGAGTTCTAGTCTAGGGACAAAATGGCCGTACAAGCGAACAATGTCCGCTCCAACTACATTTACTTCCAAATACGGTAGGCTCCTTCTCTACCGCATCAATAATTCTTAGAATTAAAAAGCATACTACGTGTATTTCTATAAATATTTATAAATTTTTCAGATAAGGAGAAATCGTACAGTCGACAAGCTTCAGCGCCAACACTTAGGAGAAAGGGGTCCAGGCATGGACAGGGTTAGTTTGAGTAATTTTGTTAATAAGTGATTCCATACGGATTGGAAATTTTTTTGATGAATCTAGATGGTCATATTCATGGTTTACTAAGTGGGGACGATTCACATCTGGTGAACTTCTATCATCGAATTGTAGAACTAGAAGAGGCCGACAAGGATACCATGCATCTCCTCATATTCTTGTTCATGCAATTTTTGTCCCGGTATACTCGTTCGGTGAGAAAATCCTTTTAGAACAAACTGCTCTAACGAAATTCATGCTTACTTTTAAATTGATGGTTCCTAATTACCAAATCTCTACAGTTGAATCTCAATGATAACTCGAAGCCTTTGTTCCGAACCCAAAATGCCGTCATGCGACATTTGGCGTTACTTCTCGGCTACAATACTTACGAGAAGACATTCTTTTTGTCTCCCTCAAAATTGCGAACTTCACCAGTTTTCAACTCATTCATTTCAAACCTTCCACAAGTAGTGGATCAAAATTTTGGAATTGGAGTGGTCATGATTCCACTTTCACTTACAGTCCTACATTATGCACCTGCTCCGAATAAATCGTCTGGAGTTCGACCACATCCTTCATATTCGCTCTGGTACCTTGAACCGCACGTACGGCGTTATTGGCTACTGTCCTTCATTGTAATTCTCTACAAGGTAATGTTGCAAGAACAACGATCACAATACACGTATTATCCCCGATTGCAAGCTTGAGTCGAATACAAGCCGAGTTTTTTTCTCGTTTTATTCATTGACGCTTAAAGAGAAAGTGGTGAAAGCATGTACTTTCACCACTTTCTCTTAAAAAGTCAAAGAAGCATACTTTTTCGGAATGCACAGAACTCCTAGCTCGTGGCTCCTAATCTGTATAGTACGGTACCTCTCGTGAACTAAATTAACCAGCAATTATTCTAAATGCCATTTCCTTACATGCTTTTGTCAAATTAGTACGAATATGGCATCCTGCCTTTGGCTCATCAAATTCAATCGTTAATTAAAATAATTCTGAACACGTTAAACGCACAAGAGCATCGCTGTCGACCATTGCCTGCTTCTCTGGTTCTAGATGATCCACAATCTCGTTCTAGAGGTAAACGTAATTAGTTGTTATCCTGATAACGTTATTTTCATTATCCAAAATATTCAAGACGAATCGCCTTGAGTAAGAATCCCATTTTGGTTATCAGATTGGAGTACAACGACACTCACAATGGGTGATTTGGAGCACATTACCGAACATGACACACCCCCATTGACGCCAATGAGTTATCAGTCCCAAGCAGGAAGTTCTGGTGCGAGAGAACAAAGGAAAAGCGTTAGCAGTGTGTCATCCACTTCAAGGCAGAGAAAAGGTGCTATGGCAGAGTCCATGGAATTAATGTAAGAACTTCGTCGAATTCGCCGAATACATTCTGACAAATCTTTAACTGACATTGTGTGCTTTTAGGTCGTCATTAGAGGACCCAGATGAACTTGAACCAGAGTTAGCAGCTATACCCGAGTCTCCAAAATCTTTAGATTCAGGAGAAGAATTGGTGAGATATGATGTTTCTAATCAAGCATATCCGTCGCTACCCTTTGAAATCTGACTTATTAATGATAAACATAACAGGGATCATTTCGGGACCTGGTCACCATTGACAGAGTAAATGTCGTGCAAGTCCAAGCTCACGCGGTATATCCAAGGGAAGAGGTCAGACATCGTATTGATGGTTTACATACGGCCGTTCAAGCAGAATCGGCTAGAGTAGTAGAGTCCGCTCCATTAAGTCCAGTTTTGGTCACACCGGCTGTCCAAGAGACCAAATCAAAAAGTATTTGGTTCATGGGCGGTGGCGGTGATGGTGGAGATTCCAAGTCTTCATCTTCGGGTGCTAGTACAAGTAGCAAAAGTGGTTCAAAATCTACAGCAGATTTTCCATGGCACTTAAGTGTAGCGTCTGCTTTTAAAATTGCAAACATTCCTGCTCCACCCGTTGAGCGACTCTTACCAGTAGGATTTAATCCACCGCCATTGTCTCCAACCGTAAAATCTACTGGGCGAGTAGGAACATCTCAAAGCCCATATGAATCACCTGAGTCTCCAATGTCCCGCATGGATATGATCTCAATCGGTAAGGTTTCTTACTCTTCGAGTTTTGAATATTCTTTATGTTTGAATCCTTAAAAATTTGTCAGGACCTACTGTTCGAGTCGATGACGGTGAAAGGGCATATTGTACGGCGGATTCTTCTTATCTGGAACGTCCACCAGTGGAAAGATTGCTTTCCATTGGGGGTGGAGATAAACCTTATAGATCAGGTATTTATCACTTTAAGGCGTGTTGTACTCTCGAATTTTTTCAAATGTCCTACACAATTTGCTTAAGTCATTACACGACTACATGATGTGACTAGTGACAAGTTTCATACATCATACATCATGTATACTTTCACTCGGGATGACTTGACTTCATAACTCACGACATTGCATAGAACATTTCAAATATTCTGAGAGTATGTATTCCGATTTCGATTTTAAAATGGCGTCCGTTTCTTCTTTTTAGACGATCAGAAATATTTACATAAAGCGGAGGTAAGGAAGCCGATATCATGCGTATTCGAAAGTTTACGGATATTTTCTATTTTTTTAAAATTTGAATGGAACCTTTTAGACGTCAAGTTCAGTACAATACAGCCAAGGTTCCCCAAAGAAACTTGTAAAACAACCTTGCGTCTACGATACGGATTCCGTTTTTGAACCAAACAAAACTGATGAGCAGGGTAGGAGAGGAGAAACTCAAAATGGTGCCAAGTCTGTTGGCTTTGTGTAAGACAGTAAAATTACATTTTCGTGCAGCGATTTAAAGATTGTGGGCAATGATTATATCATATTTCATTTTTCAGTCCGCAAACAATTGATCACACTTCACAATCTCGCTACCATTTGTCTGGTCTGAAACAAAGCAGTTATCGAATTGGGGATGATTGTGTTCAAGACAGATGTAGTGATTGCGGAGTTGCAATAGAAACGTTTAGCAACGAAGAACTTGGACTATGTATTGTAGCCGTCGAAACATTTATTCATCGTGAACCTGCCCTCGCAGCCCCTCTGATGCCTGCAATTCTTAAGGCAGTTGCCAGGTTAGTTCCTATGTCCTGGGTCATCTTCACTACTCGTACGATTCGTGAAGAACAAATAGTCATCCTATGGAACTTTTCCGAAATCTTTCTTTCTGGAGATTTCGAAAACCCTAACATTTGAAACGTTTGTGCAGAGTTGCCATCAAACCATTATTTCCTTGGCAAGCTGAAAGTAATACATACTTGCCCGGTGGCGTATCAAGCGTTGCGCACCAGTTCATTAGATGCGTTCTACACCAGTTGGCACCGTACGGCGTCTTTGTCCAATTATTTCAAACAAAGTTTCCAGGTATGCTCGATACGGATATTCATCCAAATATTTACTGTATAATAAAATACTAAATTTCTACAGAGCGTGCAAAGATTGAGGTATTCAAAGCAATTTCTTATGCTTTGGCGGATTTCAACGAGCTGAATCCCGTAGCCCCACTGCAACTTCTATTCGAGGTAATAGTTTGTAAACTATTCTTCTTTCTGCATTTCTATTGGCATTTTCAATCATTCTTTCTCCGAATTGTAGTCACTGAACTCTAGAAAATCTCTAATACTGGATACAATTACTCCGATCCTCGCAAATGTGGCAACTTATTTAGAGTGTTTACCACTTGAAGCTGCATCGCCCACTTGGAGCGCAGTTATACCACTGTGCGAAGTTTTTCTCAGAAAAATTGTTCCACTAACACAAACTCAACCGGTTTCAGGAATTTCAGGAGTACTACGGACAATGTGCTGTCTTCTGAGACTTCCGGGTATAGGAGCTTTCAAGGTAAATTTTCACGAGTTATTTCCTACCAGGAATGATCTTTAAACGCCGATTTGGCCGGCCGTGTATGTCATAAAATCGATTTAGCATATATTTTCTCTACACGCACGGCTAAATCGAGTGGACTGTCACAAATTATTTTGTCATAGATTAGTATGGAAGGTCCCTATCAGGCCGATACCATATACCACTGTCCATTCTTTCCATTCAGACCAGAAAATTAATCTAATCTTTCGTACACTTTTCATTGTTCTTGCAGAGCATTCTAGACCCATTCTCAAAAATCCTAAGCTTTGCATTGCAGCACTCGGATGTAAGATTTAGCACATTGGCCGAATTGTGCAATCTTTGTCACCGAGGTTTTACGAGGGTAAGTTCATATATTAGAAATGTCCCACACTTTGGAGTTTCACTACAGAAGTTTAATTCGTGTGCTAAGTTTCACGTGTGGAACAATTTTATGGACCTGCCCTGTAAGATTTTCTGAAATAATATGCCTATATCATTATTGTATCACTCCCAGGAACGAGAGAAGCTTCTGCTGACCCGGGTCGCAGTCTTTGAATTGATCCAGGCTTTGAAATTCAAATCGGATATACCAGATACAAATTTTCTCATGATGATAGCTTTGATTCTCCAGGTTAGTATTGCGTAAAATAGAAATTGCTTTGAACTAGCTACAAAAAATTCTGACCGAAAAGATAGAGTGGCTGAACTATATGAATTTTGAATTATCAGGATTCTGGTGGATCCTTGGCACCATTCGTGTATGTGGAGGATTTTCCAAAGTTTTTCGGTGGTGAACCAGTGACACCCCCTAGTACTGGGGCTTCAGAATGCATGAGACAAAATCTTACAGATTCTCTGGAATTTCTCGCCGACTTCCACTCTTTGAGCAAAATAAAGGTAGAAGTAGAACGAAGAAATCCAAGAAATTAAAAATTAACTCCTGACCTGACTTATAATATTGTCTCTTAAATGTAATAGAATGCATACAAAAGGAATAGTTTTGGCCTAACAGAAGACACACTCGCTGGAATTATTAAAGGGGGGATTTCGCAGTTCATTGCTTTGGAGATTTCCAGAGGAAATAGTCGAGAGAATCGTGCTATCAGCCGACACCTTCCCTGGCTTTACAATCCAATGTCACAAATTCAGCAAGGGTATTCGATATTGTCAAACTTTATGAGTCGAAAATTGTACATGTCGGGCTAACACAATTTTGGAATTAGACCAAAAGAATTTCTGGATTGCGTGGCACACATACGGATTTTGTCATGGCTGTTGCTGGGAGCTTTAACACACACAGGAATGTATGGAACGAATGCCACTTCGCCGTGCGTTCCGATACCATTGGAGGCGTCATGTCATGTCGCCGACCATGTCCATGTTATTTTGTCGGGATTTGCTGAACAGTCGAAAGCGTCTGTCCTTCATATGTCGTCCCTGTTTTACGCATTCATTTTATGTCAAGTAAAAATTCGTCCCGCATTTAGAAAAAAAATTGCCTTAAATATTAGAGGTTAAAATTTTTCATGTAACTATTTTTGTTGAAAAGGTTTGGACAGTCTACTTGGAGGAGGTAGGACCGACCGTACAACAATCAAGCTCGTCCCTAACTGATCCACTCAACGTAGCCGCGAATATCTTGACAGATTTCTGGGGGAAAATTACACCAGCGGTTTTGCAGCTGATTTCTCATTCAAAAGTGGTAAGTTAGTGAAGCAAAGTTCGAACTTTTATGAATAAATAGAAATAAATCGGTTTATAACTCTAATATCTTATAACCTAATTCAGCTCTCACTAACTTCGAATCTAATTTCTCCTTTAGTTGGCCGAAAATGTAAACCTTCACTTTTTAACACTCATGGAATCCTTGTTGGAATGCAATTCAAGTCTGTTCTGCAGACTATTACCGTTGTGGAGTCCAGTACTTCAAACGAAACAAGGCCAGGTAGACCTTTAAATACCTCATTATTCGCATTTTAGTGATCTCAATTCTTCGTATGTCTTTTTTCACATTTGACTTTAAAACTTTAGTAGGGAGGCCTGCTCATGGTGGTCTTACTAATTATCATGGGTTTAACATATAAAAAAATTCGCAGCTCCCAGCTCATGTTCAAGTACGAGTGCAAAATGTATTAAGCTCCCCACCCCCAGAGTCCGGTACAAAAATTGACGGGTCTTGCCAAAGTGGGACGACGAGTACGGCTACTGGGAAGGAAGGAATCGATCTTCCAGCGGCAAATTGTGGCCCCGTATACAATCTCCTACTTTTGAAATGGGTTCAGCGATTGCAATTTAAAATGGGAAAGATTGAGCTTCAGTCATCTGCAGCTACACAATTTACACTCTAAATCTGAACTGGCTTTATAGAAATATAAATGTCCGACGTTAAAGTTTTAGCGCTCGTAGTTGTTTGTTTTATAAGTCGCGTAAGACAAGATCTCCAAAGTTGTTGTTTTTAACTACTGATTCGTGGTATGCTACATATGGTAAGTAATAAATGGATTGTTGTGAAAAGTGTCTTCGATTGGTTTATTCATTTGAGTAAAACTAACGCTAACTCTCTAGAATATAAACAAACTTGCTTACAGTTTACACCCAAACGACAAACAATTATGCACACATGATTTACTTTACAAAGTTTATTGTATATTTACAAAAGTGAATTTCGCACTCATTCACAACATCACACTTTCACTGTACCATGTCCAATGTCCTCGTTACACTCTGGACGGTAGGGCGGGGAGCGTGGTGGCTTAATAGTACAAATTGTTGATGGGATTTCTTTTTCGTATGTTAGAGCGAATAAATTGAAATTGACAATTTTATTCGAAAGAAATGTTACTTACACTATATGGCGTCGGAGGTAGTAAAAATCTTTGCATCATTTTACTTGAAATCAGCGTTTTGAGCGCCCGCCACCACCGGGGGGAGCAGCTGCAGGACCACCTGGACCTCCACCTCCGAAAAGGCTTCCCAAACCTCCAGCAGCACCAGCAGCTCCACTTTGTAATTGTTTCATGATATTTTGAAGTCCGTTCATGCCACCTAAGGAGATTCACCATTTAAATGTTTGTCGAATCATCAGAAGAATGCAACTAGCAGGGCTCACAATCTGCAAGTATTTACTTACCCATCTGTTGAAACACACGAGGATCCATCATCTTAGCCATTTGTTGATTCAATTTTGACATTTGTGATGGGTTAACATTCTTGGTCATATCACCTCCTTTGAACAGCCCTTTGATTCCTCCCATCTTTTTAACTACGGCGGAAAACTTCGTGTATTGGGTCAGGAGTTCTCTAACCTCACGCTCTGTCACACCAGAACCAAAGGACACACGAGTAATTCTGGTAGACTGTTTTGTAAATAATTTTGCTCCATCACGATTGTCCAACTCTAAAAAAATTCAAATATTTTCATTCCTTCTTGTCATTTTTGCACAAACCAGTTAACAACAAAATAGAGTCGAGATAAACAAACCTGCATCATTCATGCTGTCCATAATTGTCATCAAACGTTTTAATCTCGCCATAGATTCTTGCTCACTACCTTTTGCAAGAAAGTCCTGACTGAACCCTGGAATCATTCCCTAAAATGAAAGATATAACAATTGGTTCACTAAATTGTACAAGACCACAATTAATAAAAAAAATAAACCAAATATAACCAACCCACCATGATTTGAGAGAATGGACCCATTTTCATAATATTTTGAAACTGTTCGTACATATCACGCAGTGTAAAATGACCGTGCTTAATTTTATCAATTAGTTGTTCATTGTTTTCTATGTTTAGTTCATTGACTTTGTCAATCAAACCCTCAATATCTCCCATTCCAAGTAATTTGCTTATAAATGGTTTCGTTTTGAAGGGTTCCAAGTCGTCTATGTGTTCTCCAGTTCCTATGAAAATCACAGGACTCTGGGTCGCAGCCACACTAGAAAAATTTTAAGGATGAAGATGATGTCATACGAATTCACAGGAATAGAATAATATGTATAATATGTAATGAAGATTCGTCTAACACTTACGCACTCAAGGCTCCACCTCCCTTTGCGTGGCCATCCAATTTTGTAATAATGACTGAACCTACGTTGACCTTTTCTTTGAAGGCTTTAGCTTGACCTTCGCAGGCTTGACCAATCGTTGCGTCCATCACGAAAATAATGTTGTCTGGATTCTGAAACAAAGAAATTATCTCACTTTCACGACCTGTAGTTTACTACATTTAGTACCAAGGAAATTCAAAATTATGAGTATGAGCTTCAAACTTACAACTGTGTTGGCTACTTGTAACATTTCCTCAAAAAGTGATTCCTCTTGCTTGTGTCGACCACTCGTATCAACTATAATAATTTCAAACCCTTCCTCCTTGAACATTTTCACACCATCATAAGCGATGACGACAGGATCCACTTCCGTGTAACTAAACGAGTACAACGTTTGTCAGTATTATTTTCGTCAAATCCTCAACTGTAGTACTGTTGTGTCCAGTTAACTGTTTCAACTGTCAGTTACCTGCCATAAAATGGTATCCTGGCTTTGGTGGCATTCTGTTTCAATTGATCATATGCACCAGCTCGGAATGTATCGGCACAAACAAGACAAGTTTTCCATCCCTTCTTCATGTAATGATAAGCCAATTTCGTGCATGTAGTCGTTTTACCAGACCCTTGCAATCCTACGAACATGATCACATTTTGCTTCGCTTTCACTGGTTGGTGAGCTTTCACTCCAGGATCAACCAACTAAAATTCACAAATTAAAAATTAAAGAAAATATTATAAAATTCAACTCCACGAAAGTGTGAATGCATGAATAAACTTCATTTCCTATTGCTTTTACCTTGACCAGTTCCTTGAACACAGCACTTTGGATCATTCGACGTTTGTTAAGCCCAGCAGCCATGTCATCAAAATCAATGACAGACCTGAGGACAGAGAAGCCAAATTAAAGCACATTTTAAGACGATATTCTTATAAAACTTTTGATCAATTAATTTTTTTAATTAATACATTAATTATTATAATTACTCACCGAACATTCTCTCTCAATTTTTTGACGAGTCTAATATTTACATCAGCTTCAAGGAGAGCAGCACAAATTTCTTTGAGCATAGCATTCAAAACCTCTTCATTGATGACCGTCGCATTGTTCAAGGACCGAAGGGCCGTCGTAATCTTACGACCTAACTCCGCTAAAACCATCTTGACCTTTGACCTCGGGGGGTCTTCTCACAGGCAGGCAGACAAAAACAGATCAGAGTAAGTCAGTCAATCAATCTGGTATCTGGCACGGCACTAATAAGACACTAAAAAACTAAGCAAGACCAGACCAAATGTAGTCTTTCATGAGATTTGTCTTACGAAATATTATTATTCTATTTCTCAACAGTTTTTATTCAGTTTTTTCTAGAACAATGACGAAATTTTGGAACGTATGTTTTGATTTTGGATGGTTGAAAAAAAAATTCCCATTCACTTTCGCTCATCTGATTTTCTCTTGGTTCAAAAAAATCCGCGCTTTGCGTCCTTCACTATACGTGGAACTTTTACTCAATACCAAAGGGTGTTTCATAATTTTGAGGGTATTTCAGATTTCAGATTTATTTCCTAAGTATTAACCTGTTAACCAATTGTAATTTTGTAATGATTACAATTCCAAATTACTTAATTACATTTCAGTGAAACAAGTCATTACAAATTACACATTAATTGTAAAACCTTGTCGATGTGTATTACATGCTAGATGCGTCATATTTAGTGATATTACATTTACGTATAAATTCTAATCACGATTTTGTAATTAATTACAATATCCCGTCTTTTATATGATAAATTGCGTACCTAATTCTATGTTCAAACATTTTTACAACAAACGTAATCAAAATTGATTGCTTAAAAACTTGCATGGTCAGATCTAGATAGAGAAGAGGGGAGGCTACGTTTCTGTCTTTCATTTTAAACTATGGTACCTAAAACTAAAAGAGCAACCATACTAGGGTCACACCCTCACACCACACCACCGATAATGCAATTATGCAATGCAATGAAGCTCTCGACTTTTTAAAGGTTTTAGTTAAGTTTAACTATTGACGAAGTCAATATAATATATCCACTTCATCAAAATTTCTTTTTTTAACTCCAGTCCCAGTCTCCCAGTCCGACTATTGGCCAAATGGCCCAGAGCCAGAGGTCCAATTCCTATCCATTACAGATTGCAATAATATTGCAATTTGCAAGATTGCAACTTACAAGACTGCAAGTGCAGTCTGTGCAGTGTAAAATTTAACTACCGCACTTGTGAAACACCCTGTACTGAGTGTGTGTGGGTATTCTGATAGTAGACTCGGCGGCAGTCGTCGGATTTCTCTGAATGAATGAGAATTTTTCCAAGTCCAGTCAGTCAGTTTGTGTTTGACTGTCAGACCCGTCGTGTGCCGCCTTGTTTTCTTCCTGGACCGACGCCGACCCGCAAAAACAACTGGCCTGGCCCACAGCCCACAGTTGACAGTGGACACCGACACAAACACAGACAACAGCACACCATCATGTCAACCACTGAATAATTCATAATCAGTGACAACAATCAGTGACTCTATTTATTTTGAGAAGGACGACCGACCGAACCAAGGCTGAAGGCTCCCATGAATGACATGTTTAGAAATGACATGCCCGTACCCAGGCCGAAGGGCCGTGGAAGAGGAAGGGGGAAGCAGTCGTCCTTACCCGTTGCAGTGGAAGTCCCTGGGCCTGGGGCAGCAGTGCCACAGGAAAATTTAATAGATTTTCTTTCATTTGGTGCACTAGCTGGCCAACTTCCTTATGTTCCACCTATGCCTGATCGTCGTACGGCGGTCGTAAATGACAACTTAGTTAAACGGGGTGGAATGAATATAGTTACTCCTGGTACTACTTTGGCTCTTGGACAAGATCCGGATAAAATCTACGTTGATGAATACAAAAAACAAATGGACAAGAGGATTCTTGAGGTTTGCCAGGATACTATTTCCATTTAACTAGTAAAATTACCATACTTTGATTTATCCGATATTATATCAATTTCTTTTTGTTTTTTAGATCTCACGAAATGGGATACCCGTTGAACTACCGTTAAACTCATCTCAGAGCGAATCTAGTGGACGAGTAACTGGAACTTTCACGGGGAAAGATACATCACTTATGGGATCATATAATAAAAACAAAAACACGTCTTGGGCTGATAGAACCGACGACGTCTGGGAAAAGTTCGACATGTCAACTTATAATTTTGATAATGTTCAAAATTTGGCTGTCTACAAACATATGGATGTGGTGAGTTGATTAAAAAAAATTATGAGTTTTCAGTTTTCATATTCAAATCTATTTTGCTCTTGATTTATTATTGATCTTGTGTGCTTGTGTTTTAGATTTTGTCTTCAGTTTTCATATTATTCAAATCTATTTTGCTCTTGATTCATTTTATTGATCTTGTGTGCCTTTGTTTTAGATTTTGTCCAGTTTAAAATCTCAGCAAGTAGTAATTGTGGAAGGGTTCACCGGATGTGGAAAAACAACACAGGTATGTAGGCAATGAAAGTTTTCATTCGATAGTTATAGTTTCACTCTACATTTAATATTAACCAATAACCATATTAATATTCAATTCGATTAGATTCCACAATTTATCCTAAATGGTGCAGCAGAGACTGGAAAGGCATGCAACATTGTTGTGACTCAACCACGAAGGATCGCGGCATTGTCAGTTGCTCAACGGGTTTGTGACGAAAGGGGATGGGAAGTCGGATCTTTGGTTGGATATCAGGCAAGTTCTTCTTATTAAATAGGGTTGATAGAGCCACGAACCGTTTTGAAAATATTTAAAGTTTTTCACTATCCATAATTTGGATTTTATTACAACTATTTGTTTACGTATTACCGGTTTCAGGTCGGACTGAGTCGAAGATCCTCTGTAGACACCCGATTGTGTTACATGACGACTGGAATTTTGCTTCAAACGTTAATTAGTCGGAAACGTCTAGATCAGTTCACGCACATTATCGTTGATGAGGTTCATGAGCGGGACCTAGAGACTGATCTACTCTTGCTTGTGATTAAGAAAATTATGGTGGATCTGGCAGACAAAACTACAAAGATTATTCTTATGTCAGCAACTCTAAATGCAGCCAAATTCGCGGATTACTTTCCAAAGTGGAGAGATACGATTGGTGCTGGAATTGTTCGGATTCCGCCCGATGCAATTTACCCCGTAAAGGAATATTACATAGATAGCATACCGGAGCTTGACGTACGTACCAGTTGACAATAAAATATTTATACTTTAATTTAAGGAATTATGTTGTAAAGTTTTTTTTATGTTTTTTCTAGCCAAAAGACATTAATGTTGACGGCTTTGATGAGCCTAAGATATACCAAGAATGCTACGATTTTGCGTTACAAATCATTTTGAATTTGGACAACATTGACCTGAATCAACGGAATGGGAATAATAGAGCTGTAGGGAGAGGTGGAGTGCTTATATTTTTACCTGGAATGTTGGAAATCGATACGCTATACAAAATCCTCAGAGAGTTTGCACAAGGGAAATGCGGGTAAGTTGGAATAAACTAACCATTTAATATTTTAGTATTGTGTTTGTAAAACCAAGTGTTAATTCTTACAGTGGGATTGAAGATAATGATTATTTGAAATGGCTACTGTTACCACTCCACTCTTTAATATCTGCTGAAGACCAGCAGAAAGTATTCAAACGGGCAGAAAGAGGATATCGCAAAATCATTTTAGCAACAAATATTGCCGAAAGTTCTATTACTGTTACAGATATTACGTACGGTATGTATTTACAATTTTACTCCAAAACAAATGTTTGGAATTTGATTTCTCTTAGGATTTACGGACGATTTTGTTGATTATTCTAGTTATTGACTTTTGTCTCACGAAGTCTCTCAGTTGTGACCCAGCGACTAATTATTCCTGTCTCAGATTGGACTGGGCTAGCAAGAATCAGTGCACGCAACGAAAGGGTAGAGTTGGTCGTGTATCTGACGGGTTTGTTTATCGGATGTTACCATATAAGTTCTATGTGAGTTCAAGCCAACATCTGTTTCCCTTGGTCATCAATAAGATCGTGTTATAATTTGGTTTTATTTTTCTTTAGTGTGGCCTACGTGATGAAGCTTTACCAGACATGGAGAAGGCGTGTTTAGAGAACGTGGTTCTTGATGTAAAGAACTTGAATCTCGGCAGTCCGAAATCAATTCTGGCTCTAAGTATTGATCCACCCAAACTCAACGGGATTCGCCTTGCAGTCGCAAATTTGAAAGAGGTTTCCATTTTTCCTCAAACTTTAATTTACAATCGTAGCTACGATTTCAGTCGATTAATATTTTTATAGGTCGGCGCGCTAGCTATCACTGTTGATGGTCATTACACTGCACTTGACGGTGATATGACCAAAATGGGTTCTATTATGGCCAAATTACCTTTCGACATTCGTTTGTCACGCCTCATTGTTTTGGGTCATGTGTTTGGTGTCCTTGAAGAGTCTGTTATTATCGGTAAGCTAATTTTTAATTTTTAATTGGCTCATTTGTTATGAACTTTCCGTATATCGAACTTTTTGTTTTATAGCTGCTGGACTTAGTGTGAAGTCTCCCTTCAGTTACCCATTCCACCGTCGCCTGCTGGCGTACATGTCAAAGTTGGCATGGGCCGGCGAGACTTACTCAGATTGTTTTGCTATACTTTCATTGTACCGGGTAATTTACTAGTTTACTGATTGTTTGACCTTGACCATTCATTACTAACACTATCTCGTTCATTTACTTTAGACATGGAGGCAGAAGTGTGAGACGCATCACTTTCGTAATATGTTCGAGGAGAAAGCCTGGGCCAAAATGTACTTTGTTCAGTTGAACGTAATGAGGTATGTCATTATTATTCTGTTTCAATTTTAATTTACTCGGATCGGAAGTACCACCCTGTACAGAGTGTTGGATTATTGCTAGTTTTGTTCTTGTGTAGTTTTCAATAATTGTTTACTTATATTATTTTCAGGGAGATTCACACTTTGATATTAGATATTTCCAGACGTCTACGAAATGTCGACATTAATGTAAATCAAACTGAACTGATAGCCGACACTCTAAACTCCGAGCAAGGTCTTATCTTGAAGGTACGAAAACTAAGTATTTCTAAATTGTTATAGTCTGTTACTGTCTAGTCTTTATCGAAGTTGTACTTGATTGAAACTATTGACTATTTAGATGGTTATTGCGGGAGCTTTCTACCCCAATTATTTTATACGACATCGTCCCGTGCAGAAGGATTACGAAAAAGCATTGGTGAGAGAATTGTCTGGGTACGATCCAATGTATAGCCTAGTGTTTAATGGATTTCCCGCGGAACAACCGGGTCAACTGTGAGTTTCTACAATCCTTTTTTTAAATAAAAGCCATTTTGTTCGTGGCCTTTCATATAATTGACTAATATTATTTTGAATCATTTCAGATATGCTGAACCCATTGCACAATACTTCATGCAAAACAACTCCGTTCCGCGTGTGTTTTTTTGCTCAAGTAAAGTGATCGTGACAAATGATATTAGAAGTACTCGAATCGGGCTTATTTCCCAGAACGTGTATAAAGGGATAAAAATGCGGCAGATAAGAGAACCAGTGTCAATATTAACGTTGAGGTAGGTAATGTTTATGGGTTTTAATAAGGGACTTTTCACATATTAGGTGTTGTTGGCTAATTAATTTTGAAAATACTGTCTCTACTTCTGAATTCAGCACCGATGCATCTCATGATGTCTTGAGAAATGAGTTGGAGAGACAGAGCAAGATTGTACGCTCACTATGTCCACCCCAGGTGCCACTCCCATCCGTTCTAAACGAGACAGTCGAAATCGTTTTGACAAATGTTAGTTAAAGTTTAAGCTTGGGTATCTGAGTCCCGTGTCTTTGTCCAATTATGGTTAATTATTAATTTTTTCATGTTTGATTTGATTTAGTTCTTAGACATCGAAAACGTATGGGGAGTGTACAAGTCAAAGCATCATTATTTGGAAGAAATTAATAAATTGTTGAAGTCACAAGCCCAAAATTTGAATGTACTTCGGCAACAGGAGATAGTCCCAGGTGTGTTGTGCATAGTTGAAGAAGACTCCGAGTACTTTCGTGCTAGAATTGACTTCTATAATGGGGCTGAGGCGTTGGTAAGAAAACAATGTCAGATTTTTTGTAGAACTGTAACCAACTGGTCGTTTCATTTCATTGTATTTCTTTATTTGGATCTAGGTTTATTTCATCGACTACGGGAAGAGTGTTTGGCGTAAACCGAATAATTTGCTCGGCTTGAACGAAGAGCTCAAGAAATTCGATTTACATATTCTGGAGCAGCAAGTAAATTATAAATTTCGTGAATGAGTGTTCTCTCTCCCTCCTTCAACTTCGACTTCAATTTCTTCTATTTATTATTTTTCTACAGGCAATACAATTCCGAGTGTATGGTGTAAAACCTTTAGTGAGGTATTCTAGTTTATGGGGAACTGACATTGCAAACATTTGCAAAAATTTCAACCTACTATTTCAAAATCAGGTCACGGCAAAGGTAAAGTTTAGATGGTACATGGTAATGTAAATCTAAAGTAATATTACAAATAATATTTTAATTTCAGATTTATTCCATTGTGGAGAACGTGGTGGCGTGTGATTTCATTGGCGATGAAAACTCACCCACGTTGAGAGAGTTGTTGTTAGAGGACAGAAAGGTGACCGTTATGGAGGAACCAAGGTTATCAAAGGTAAGTTTTTAATTTATATCGGTGGAGAAATCAGTTTAAGACAGTTTCCTTGGGTTGGAGTTCTCAGGGTTGTAACATAACATTTTTTTTACATATTTAGGATAATAACAATGCCCGCCATAGGGTCAAAGTAATGGAGTGTTCCGATAAGGAAATACAATGTTACGACGACAAACAAATTTCTCGGGAGAAACCTACTATGGCGGTATCTGCACCCACTCGAGACGGTGACGTTGAGGTATCAGTATAGATCGCTCTTATCAAAGCATTGTAGAGGCTTTCTTATTCAAGGATTTGAATATAAACAGGTTACCTTACGAGGTCCGTTTAGTCCACTGGAAATGACTTTCACTTCTCTTTGCCGAAGTGCACACATGAAACAAGTTCTTATTGAGGGTAACAGCGTCAATTCTGTAGCTCTGGATCAAGAGCCCTACTCGGGGACTTCTAGACTTTTGGTATCTGCCGGGGTTGGAATATCCCAAAAATCTGGTAGTGTTATGGCCAAGTAAGTCGTATTTTTGTCTTGATTCTATTCTATAGCTGGAATCCTTCGATCGAGCTTATCCGATATTCGTGCTTTCTTGTTTTTTAAAGAGACTCTACATTGATGCCGGCAATTCCTGGTCTAGTTGGTCTACTGACTATGATCTACTGTCCTAAATTAGAACTACGATACTCTCACAGAGTGATGAGATATACCGGTTGTTTGAGTGGTCTTGGTATAGATCCTGCTACAAAGGTTCCTGTGTATGGGGACCATGACGTGGAGATAGTTTTCGACACAATGTTTGACAATGATGATCTCAATAGGGTAATTGACGAGTTTAGCCATTACATCACACAAAGTTGGAAAATATGAATGACGTTGTTGTTCTCTTTTCCAGATTAATTCCATTCGTATGAGTATGAGTCTGGTCTTATGCAACTCGCCTTCCTACGATATCGCAAATCTTCGTTCTCATGTTCGTAGGGAGTTACAAGAGTAAGTAGAATTTCATGGTTTTCAATTTTGTTCTTCTGGAGTTCATTTTGGGAATGATGTTTTTTTGTTTTTATAGTTTATTAGAAAGAGAACGTGAACCGGTGGAAGAAGAATACCCAAGTCATACACATCACTGGGGATTGCTCAAGGAAGATGATCTGTTGCCATTGAGTGACGATGGACGTCGCGGTACTGGTGCTGATGTGTTTCCTCTTCATCGTGCTGTCAACCCAAGCCGGGAGCCAGATATTATTGTATTGGACGGATCCACGGATCCCTACAATTTTGAAAGCAATTACGACTGGAATGAGAATGCTGAATAATTTGAGTGATGATGAGTAATGTTGTTTTGCTATTATAATTTATACTATATTATATAGCTGTTATGAATTCTACGACAACAACTGCGAATAGTTGAATATGAACGAACATAATATTATTTAAACTCTTTTTTACCAAATGGAGACATGTACCTCGTTCGGAAGTTCACATCACATTATACTGAGAAATTAATAAATAAACTTAATACCTTATTCAACGATTTCGTCCTTCTATCAAACGTTAATCGAATCCGCTTTGAAAACGCCGTGAATAGGGAAATAGCTATTGGGGTCAATACCTTAATTTATTTGTCAGTAATTAATTACAATTACACTGCCTTTTTTGAAGTAATTGAAGGTTTCAGTAAAAGCAATTAATTACAATTACGCAATTATTGTAATTGCATTTCCAACAATTCTAAATACTTTTTCAATTACAATTAAAAAATCGTCAGCGCAGGAAGGTTTGTAAGAAATGCATTTAAGTCAATAATTTCTTCGCTAAAATCAAAGTATAAATGTAGTAAATGTAAAGTGTAATTTATTGTATTCATGTAATTGAAATTTTTAAATTACAAATTACACTCGTCAAAAATTTCAAATTACAATTACATTACAAAATACATCATCCGAAACAAATTATAATTACAGAGGTTTTGGGGTGTAATTAAATACAATCACAATTGTGTAATTGGAATTGTAATTCCGTAATTAATTACAAATTATTAATGTAACTGACCAATCTCTTGGGGAAAACTGGTAATTTGTAATGTATCATTTCCAAAAATGCCAACCAATTAATTTCAGTCAACTTCAACTCTCATCTGCCGAATAATCGTGCTGTTATGTTATGAAAGTTTAAAACCTGCGTCCGCAGTCACATGAATGTGAGTTTCAAAGGGAGGGAAAAATTTTGACAACAAATAAAACGATTTTGTATTTCATGGAACATTGAAGTCCAATTGAATTATCCAAAGCTCACCCTCCAATCACTCCGTACGTTTTGGTGAAAGTTAAAGTGCTGAATTTGCCCTTTTTTAAAAATAGAACAAGCAAACTTAGCAAGAATTACACCAAAGGGGTGGTTTCTTAAAGCAGTCAATTTTAAGTGTAGAGGCAGATAAGAAAGTACGCGGACTGGTGGACTGACACTCAGACACTCAGACGTCAGACTCCATATTTTCTCGTTGTCTTTAGAATAGACTCACATAGTTGACCTAAATAATTGACCTAACAAGAAAAATTCGGACTTCGTTCGTGATTCAGAGCTACACGCTACACGCTACCCACAAGACATATGCTACAAGGAATGGTAATACCAATTTTTAATTATTAGTGATTTGATTTGCATTTGTGTGCACCATTTCATTTTAGTTCGGCAATGTGGATGTGGAAGGTGGCCATTTTATCTTAAGAAAATAAGGACGCCTCAATTAGTTTCAATACCTCATGGACGTAAACGTATGTTATTCACAAAAGCTGCACAATAATAATACAACAAATTTTAGTTACTGTTCCATTCCATTTTATTTTCACATGATTCGATTTGACTATCAATGCCAATGGCAAAATCGCACTGAATAAACCGAATTTTTGAATTTTAACCCTCGACTTGAACTGTCGACTCACTCGAGTCAACGGGATTTGCATATATTTGAAAATCCCTAACCCTTCTTAGAGGTCAACCGAGAGTTAAATTTTTGGGTTTGGGTTGACGATTGGGCTTTTAAAAACATTCCAAAAAATTATAATTAACCATAACTAGGTATACCTTAGGTTCCCATAAGGTATACCATACCGAGTCGTGTTTGTTTTACATTCTCAAATTTTTAAACAGTGCTGATTTTGACGGACGGAAAGAAAAATGGACGAGGAAAGGCCGAGTACCAGTACCAGCTCATCTGGCAGCAATAAGCGTCCAAGAGAACCTGAAGAGAACGGTGATCAGAATGGTTCCCGTGCGGAAGATAACAACAGCCCCGAAGCAAGTCTTCTTGCGAATGCAGAAAACGAGGCTGGTGGAGTATCTCGTGAATATGTCACACACTTTTTTGAATTTGGGGATAAAAGTAAACCACTACCGAAAGTTGAAAAATCAACTCCTAATGAAATGGGAGCCCCACCTCCGAAAATGCCTAGGCCAGCTCATTATAATTGCCATGATCAAGCGCAAGAAGTGGGATACGCAATTGATAAGAAACCTGGCCCTATTCTAGGGCATGAGGTTCGTAATCTAGAATTAGATTCTGGAAATAATTTTGAACAACTTATTGTTTCTTGTCTTGTTGACTTCTCTATGTTTATTTACTCTTACAGAATTCTTCAGACGAATCAGACGATGAAGAGG
Organism: Protaphorura tricampata; assembly: GCA_034698835.1. Lineage (NCBI taxonomy): Eukaryota > Metazoa > Arthropoda > Collembola > Poduromorpha > Onychiuridae > Protaphorura > Protaphorura tricampata. The sequence goes on from JAQGCB010000044.1 coordinate 26,961, forward strand.
CAGTTAAAGAAGAAGATTCTCAGCAGCGCTACTACAGAAGAGAAAGGGTCTTCACTAAGTACGACTTTAAATATCGACGCTATGATGATGTTGTGAAGTTGGCAGCATACTCTCATAAAGATAAAGTACGTTTCGTTTTATTATAATGCTTCAATAAAATTTTGGTACGTATAATTTTGAAAGCATTTACCTTATTCATATTTGAATGTGTAAATAGATTATCGATGCAATTACAACGCAGAGAGTCGTGGTTATAGAAGGCTTCACTGGTTGCGGAAAAACTACTCAGGTGAGAGTTCTCGAAAATTAAGACATTTTTTAAAGGTAGTTAGAAAAGATTCAGTCCAGCGTTAGTATTTTGAATCGTATTTGACGATTGTGATTGCATACGAATTACTTAATTCTGTCGTGTGTTTGAAAGTTTCTCTTTGAAATTTATAAGGTCCCTCAGTTCATATTGGACAGACACGTCCAGGCCGGAAGATCTTGTAATATTGTTGTAACCCAACCTCGTCGAATTGCAGCAGTTTCTGTCGCAAGGCGAGTTTGTCAGGAAAGGGGTTGGGAAGTTGGAACCGTTGTTGGCTATCAGGTATTTATGATACTACCATAATTTTCTACAACGATTTCTGTTAGAAATGTGTTGTACTAATATTAACTCTTGTAATTAGGTCGGAATGGAAATTAGAAGAGATAGAAATGAAACCATGATTACCTATATGACAACTGGTGTTCTTCTTCAAAAATTGATCGGTTGTAAGAGTTTGAAGGAATGGTCACATATAATTATTGATGAAGTACATGAACGGGACTTGGAGACGGATTTTTTGCTTTTGATTATAAAAAAGATATTGATGGACGACAAGGATGGGAAAGAAAGGAACGTGAAGATAATATTGATGTCTGCCACTCTAAACGCAAAGAAGTTTTCTCAATATTATGTAACGCAAAAAAATGATTATGCGGACGCGGAGGAAGCACCCATTGTTAGAATTCCTCATCCTGCCAAACACCGTTTTGTTGTCGAAGAAAAGTTTCTGGATGATCTCGTGCGAACGGTAAATAACAATTATTATGATTTTCAGCGTAATGTATTGTTGAGAATGCAATATTAAATTGGGTGTCGTATCAATTCTATACCTTTTTCCTTAGTCAAAGTTTTACCTTTTCACAATTCGTATGATTCTTACAGGGTTTAAAGTCTCAAGAGGAATTGGATGAAATGTACGGGAGCTTGACACACGACAAACCCGGAATAACCTTACCTGTGTATGAAATAGCAGTACAAACCATAGTGTCTTTTGACAATAGAGAGAGAAAAAAATTAATTGGTGAGCACGATCCACGCAGAAACTCTGCTGCTATGAAAGATTTGAAAGTGGTAAGTTTTTAATTTGGACTTCATTCCATTTGGACGGTGGAACATTTAATTGAATTTTGTTTGTTAGGAAACTCGTGGATCGGTTTTAGTATTTCTTCCTGGTCTCTTAGAAATTGAGACACTTTTCAAATTGTTGAATGAAGAGAATCGACGTCACCTGGACACGTATGCTACATATTTATACTTTTTGATACCAGATTTCATATTTAATTGAATTTGTAAATCACAAAATAGGAATGGTGGAGATCCTGACCACTACAAGTGGACAATTGTACCTTTACATTCATCAATTACTGCGGAAGAACAATCCAGAGTATTTGAGCCGGTTGAGAAAGGACGTCGAAAAATTATTCTCTCAACTAATATTGCTGAGAGTTCTATCACAGTTCCTGACATCATTTACAGTAAGACTGATGTTATGGAAAAGTATTTTAAGACCATATCAGTTTTTTATTAATTTTTCGAACAGTCATTGATTTTTGCCTGACGAAATCGTTGAACGTGGATTCAAGAACTAACTTCAGTTGTCTTCGAATGGGATGGGCTTCAATCAGTCAATGTATTCAAAGGAAGGGAAGGACCGGTCGTGTTGGGGATGGTCAGGTCTACCGTTTAGTTCCGAAAAGGTTTTTTGCGGTAAGTCTAAGGGGTGGCTTTAACACCAGCTAAGATGTCTAGATCTCAATTCGAATCAATATTTATTGAGATTTCTTATGCATCAAAATTAAACTCGGTTTGTTCTGACAAGTGTATACCATGTTCAGATTTTGGAATTGCGGTTTTATGATCCGAAATTATCAGATTAGATTTACGATGGAGGAATCTGTATCTGATACTAACGAAGCCTTGTCATATATTTGATGTTTTCAGGAACTAGCGGAACATACTGAGCCGGAAATGCTCAAATCAAGTCTTGAATCAGTGGTTCTAAGGGTCAAGAAACTGAACATGGGTACTCCTAAGGATGTCTTGGCCCTGGCGATAGATCCACCGTTGCTCTCTGGAATCGAACGAGCTGTTGTAAACCTCAAAGAAGTACGATTTGAAAAGTCGTAAGAAATTTTGGTTTGCCAAAGAATTGTAATTTCACTCTTTCATGCTTTTAGGTCGGTGCTCTAACATTAATGGCTACACGTGAGAATGAAATCGAACCAATTTATGACACATGTGATGGCGACTTAACTTTTATGGGAACGGTTATGAGTGCTTTACCAATTAGCCTTCAACAAGCACGTCTAATAATGTTGGGTCACGTGTTCGGTGTCATGAAAGAATGCATCATTATCGGTATTGTTTTCGAGTTGTACTATCTTTCGCAAATAGATTGTCACTTTCATCGATAATTATTTTTCTTTTTTGCTCTTAGCTGCTGGGCTCAGTGTGAAGAGCCCGTTCAGTACTCCTTTCCAGAAACATTTGGAGTCATACCTCTCTAAATTGAATTGGGCAGAAAGAACTCACTCGGATTGCTTTGCCATTCTCAACGTTTACAGGGTGATTTACTCTTAATTAATCTTCGGTTTATTCGTTTACTTATAATCTGATCGAATAATTTTTTTTGAACGTAGTACTGGTCAGCAAAATTCGCGGACTCATCAGAAGGCAGGAACGCTATGCGGAGTGAAAGAATTTGGGGAAAAGGAGCTTTTGTTCAAGTTTCCATAATGAGGTTAGATATTGGCAATAAACTATTTGATATTCTGTAATTTCTACCTTCCAGTTTTTGCTCAGTTCCTTATCCAGTTTTGGTAGAATTAGTTGTATAAGATTTTTCCTTAATTTTACAACTGATATTAATCTTACAGAGAAATCCGATCTCTTGTTGAAGAGCTGGAAAATCGAATCAAGAACGCGGGCATCGTTCCCTGTCCGTTAAGTTGCGATACCCTGGATGATGAGGTTTCTCTTTCGAAGGAACAATCTCTCATGATCAAGGTAAGACATTTTAGACTCTGTGTTTTTATTTAGATGTTAATTTTTTATATTTGGCTAGATTGCGATTGCTGGCGCTTTCTATCCAAATTATTTTCATCGTCATCGGCCGGATATGAAGACTTACGAAAGAGAGCGCTCTCGTGAAATTAATGGATATGATTTGTTCAGTACCGTTTATTTCAAAGGTTTTCCTCCAGGGAATATTGGGAAATTGTGAGTAACTCATATAATATGATGTAGCAATCATTCATCAGTTCATTTGGATTATTTGTAATGGGATTATATATTTTTTAAATTAAGATACGCAAAACACGTAGCGGATCGTTTGTGTGTCGGATTGGATATTCCAAGTGTTAAGTTTGAAGGCTCAAAAGTTTTAGTTTTATTTGACAACAAAGGCGAGAAAATTGGACCTATCAACAAGGGCGTTTATCGTGCCGTGAAAATGCGACAACTCCGAGAGAAACCTATCGAATTTAAAGTTCTCTGGTGATGAAAAACGACACCAATGTTTTTAATTTGAAAATGTCAATCATTTTTTATAATTGTTTACTCTCGTTTTGTTTGATTTAGGAAGGAGTACGAGTTGGATTATTTGCATTGGGCCGAGGACAACCTTGCGTCTCGTCGTTTTACTCGTTGCCCTCCACAAATTGATCTTCCTGGTGTGGGTGTGAAAATGGTGTATGTTCAAGTAACTAATGTGAGTAAATGCTAATTAATAACATTTTTTATTATTAAAACTTCATGATTCGTTCCATTTTCGAGATTTTCCGATTCTGGTATTTTCTATAACCGTGTTTAATGTTTCATTTCTTTTATTACAGGTGGAGAACCCAAGTCAATTTTGGGTAATGTATGATCAGCATAAAAACTTTCAAGCATGGATGGTCAATGTTATTAATGCGAATCGTTGTCAATTACCATTGCCGAAGCGAGAAATAACTCCGGGCGCCTTCTGCTTAGCGCCGTTTCGGGATGAATCTGGTCATTTAATTTATTACAGAGCCAAGATAGTTTCAGTAAATCCAGTTGGAGAAACGCTTGTAAGTTTAGGAACGATTATTTGAATTTAATTGTGTCGTTTAATATTTCTAGTCTTCTTATTAACAAATTATATTTTTTTTACTTCCACATTGCACAGGTTTATTTTGTTGATTATGGAAATTCTGCCTGGGTCAAAGCATCCTGCTTGGAACCACTTAGCCCTATTCATATACAATCAGAGATTCACACGAAACCCTGCTTGGTAAGAAATGTTAAGACTATATGTTCACTGATGAGGGTAAATCAAAATTAAGGAAATGACTTTGAGAATAATTTATGCTATCATAGCAATCAGTTTATTAGGATTTATTTTCTTCGCTTCCATTTGGCAGACGGCTTAGTTGTACTTTGTGTACGTTTCCTTACTTTGACTCATCCTGTAGTATGTAATTTCGTGTGATGTTTTTCAATCTGACATGAATTCCGGATTTTACAGGCTGTTGAATGTCGGCTGAGTGAATTGAAACCTGCTATTGTATACGGCTCCGTCTGGCACAATGAAGCCATTCGAAATTTTCGCAACTTCGTCAATATTACTCCGTTAGTACGATTGGAGGTCAGTCCTTATACCTATATATTTTCTAAAATTGTAGTCTGATTTTTGAATGGGCTATCAGTCTCCTCTACTTCTGCAGATATACGCTATAGTAAAAAGTGTTATCGTTGGCCAAGTCATTGGTGAGGATTTGCAAGGGAAAACAATGAATGTGAATGATAGACTTCTGAATGACGGATTTGCTGATCCTACACGTGAAAGTTATATGTGCGAGGTATGTCTTCAATTTGACAAAATATCCATACGTACGTGTGGACGCTTTACTGGTATTCATAATTACAAATAATGTTATTTGTTTTAGCTAAATAACAAAGCTCGTCAAAGATATGACCTTATGCGTGAAGATACTCAGCAGATTGATTCACACAACAAAGAACAGATAGCTGAAGCAGTCGAACACACTTTTATTGATCCACCTACTGACGCAAGGGTGTTAATTAAACTCCTTTTATTTGATTTGATATCCAAGGAATCGCCTTTGGTCAAAAATGCTTGCATTTTATTTTATAGGCTGGAGTTGAATTAAAAGGATGTTGGAGTCCTCTGGAATTGGAATTTCAATCTTTGTGTCACAGCAGTAATTCTAAACAAGTCACAATTGATGGAGGAAGCGTCAATTCTGTAGTACTGGATCACGAACCAACTGCTCCTACATCCCGGTTGTTAGTTTCTGCTCATGTTTCAATTCAAGATAAAAGTGGGCGTGTTGTCGCGAGGTAATTAAATTGGTTTTTGTATACAAATTAGAGATACTTCTTTTAGAAATCGCCTTCAGCTAAAACGTCAAATGCGACCTTATATATTCTAATTCTATCCAAGAATTAATTCGAGTCCAATTAAATATTAACAATGTATTTATAGAGATACAACAATGATGCCAGCCATTCCAGGTTTACTCGCCTTGATGTCTATGTTGTTTGCCCCAAAAATTGAACTTCGAGTTGATAGAAAACAAGTTCGTTACACGGGGGCCCTTTGCGGCTTAGGAACAGATCCAAATTATAAGGAATCGGTAGCGATCTACCAGGACCATGACGTGGAAATTATTTTTGACACTGAATTTAATGACCATGACCTTTTCATTGTACGTCTACATTCATTTCAGTATATTAAACTGTTTTGGACTTGTAATTTTTTAAATAATTCAAAACTTGCTTGCCATCCAGATGAACAAAATTCGTTATTACATGAATTTAATTCTGAGGGACTCTGGAGGTAGAAACATGGCTCCAACGCACAAGGCTATTGTGGAGGAAATGTTCGGGTAATGAATATCTTATTTTAATTGTTAAAACCTTCGATTTGAAACCAAGTTTTAAATGTTCACTGATTCAATCAAGATTGTTGACCAACGATTCGAAACCACGGAAGCGAATGGATGAGGAAGTTTGGCCACAAGAGTCATATGTTTGGAATCGAATTCAGCCCATGTTCATCATACCTCCAGTATCGGGCACATTCCCTACGGAACCTCACGATATATTCCTACCACACAATGGTATAACTTTAATGGAGGATACTGGACCATCGTTCTCCTGGGGAGATAGAGACGTTTAATTCACGATTAAGTGAATTTGTTCTACTTCGAGTTACATATTTAGAATCTGCCGAGGCACATTTTTTTTCGTTTGTGTATTTCAATTCGTATAAATCTTGTTAATGAATTTTGTATCTCATCGACCGAGGAGAACGCAATCTTCCCTCTTCAGTTTGTAGTGCTACCAACGCTTAAGGAATAAAAAATATCTAGTACAAGCAAGTAATTCATTCTTCTAATGCTCACACGATAGAATTTACTGCAATTAATTTACAACTTACGCATCGATCGCGATCCACCACTATGGTAATGGTATTACCATTACCATAGTGGTATTGGGAAAAATTTCCATTGAATAGAATTTTCTTTAGAACTTCACTTCAGCGAATAGAGGTTCATTTCTTTTATTTAACTAACCTTCATCTTTCCCGAGGAATTTAACTCTCAACATAGCGACACGGTAAGGGTTGCCTCTGCTGTATAAAAAGTAACGTTTTTTGAGAAGCCTTGGAAATTCACTTCACTCTATGCGCTCCCCAAAAAGAGTCGTCATCAGAACGCGGGAAAAGAATTTGATTACAAATTCCACTAGTAAGAATCAACCATCTGTAAAGTCTCAATATTTTCCAAATTCTAAATTTTTGTTCAGTCTTCACTTCACTGTGATTTTGAGTATATTTTTTTAATTTGTTTTGTTGTGTAGAGATCTTGAGAAGTAGGAAAATGTAAATTTATTACTATTTGGAAAACAATTCTACTCAGCACAGCATATTCATAAAGTAAGTCCTTTTCAGTAATTGGTATTTATTGGGGTCACGAAATCTTTTTACATTTGACATTTATTTTGAACTATTTTGTATTTTTTGTACTATGGAAAGCATTCTTGTTTATTTATGCGAGTAATTGGTAAGAGAACTTATATCTTTGCATAATTGTAAAGAAAATCATGCAATGTTTTGCAATGGTGACTTAACGTTAGTTATATTTCCCACCCAGACCCTGAAGACCCAAAATTTTTATTCTTATGACGCACAAAGAGTCAGACCGAAGTAGTACGAAATCTGTTTTAGTTAGGAACTCAAGTATTTTCTTTTTGCGCTCATTTTTAGAAAAAATTGAAGACCTTGTTTGGACATTACAGGCAAACACAGCATCATCATGACAGATCAAATTGTGACAGATTGGATGGCAGAATGGAAGCGTCAAATGGATGGGATTGACAAAGAGGACAATGATATGAGTCAATTTGCAGACTCTGTTCTCGTGAATGAAGATCTGTTCCAGGCGATTACGCATGTGTTGGAGGAGTGTGACAGATTTAGAGCGGTGAGTGAATGGAAATGGACACGATTCGGAATACCTAATTATCAAAATTAATTTAATTCTGCAGTATCAATCAATCAATAATTAATCGTCGTTTGTCTGTAGCTTTACAATGATGTCATCTCAACTCTCTTCGCGTTCTGCAGATCTCCTGAGAAAAAATTGAAATTGTTTACAACTCAATTCATTCCATCTCTTGTTTATGTCTATCTTTACCAAATTCATGCTCAAAAGGTAATTTATCTTTCTCAAAAGTCCGAGAACCAAGTTAGGTTCAACCACAACTTCTAATTTTCGATTTGGCTTATCTTCACCAACAGAAATGTATAGCTTTGGAAACTTTACTTCGAGGAATATTTGAGCTCGAAGGCACAGCGGATGACAAAGTGCCGATTAATGCGAGGATCCCTAATATTCATCTTCCTTCCATTTATCATGACGTAAGACATTTGTCCCTTTTCATTTCTATTGTAATACTTACAAACTGTCCCAAATAAAAATGTAAAATATTAACACAGCCTGGTGGAGTATCCACTACTTGGCTCCCTGATGGAGAACTGGACAGACTCACGGCCCGGACGGTCAAGGTAAAAACACACCATTCGATTCATTCACATTTTTTTTTAAGAGAAGTAACCCAACCAATACATCATTATATAATTATCACCAGGTTGTAAATCGGCCAACTTTAGTATTCACGGAAGAACGAGTTCGTGCTCCACAGAGACTCCCAGTTTGCACAGAGCTATGGTGGATTTTTAACTATCGTCTACCAGACATTCCGAAGCATTCGATTCCAACATTCCTCAAGACAATTTCTAAGTAATTTAAATAGTCAGTGGTATAATGATTACTTGAAAAATCTTGTTATCCTAATTGTACTTTTTTTTGTTAGGCTGACAACTCAAGGCTTCAATTTGACAAGCTCACAACGGGCTCAACCTCCAGTCAGAATTATTTTATCATCCAAACTTTTGATTGAAATGGTTCACACGATCTATTTCTCTGTGTAAGTTAATTTTTATACTTCTCGTGTATAAATATTTGGAATACAAGCAAACTCAAGAATGCCTGGAATTTCAAGTTGTACTTTTGTTTAGATACAATGGAGCGCCTACTTTGGCTGAACAGGTTCTGGAAGAAGCTTTGAATAGAGCAAATTACCAATTATGGGCGGACGCCATGTTAGTGTGCAATGCAGTCAGGAATTATTTGAAATCTTCAGGTACTTATAAAATTGCGTCAAGCCTGACTCAAAATCGATTTCTTGGGGACTTTTTGAAAGGAAATACGAAATAGAGTAAACTCTTTCCTACTTTTAAAATTTAACTACTAATAATCCTCACTCAATCATGACGAATTTTAGCGCATCGTCTCATGAGCCAAAAACATAAGCTTCTCTTGGGCAGTCACCGCGAGGATGTTTCATTCCTGCGAGAATCTGATTGTATTCCTTGCGACGTTCCTTTATTTGAACTCCTTGACCCTACCCGCCCTTCCCAAGATACGAAGGCAAACCTGGGGAAATCCGGAAACACCAAGACTGGAGAAAATCGTCCAGGGGGTGGATTCTTTGCTTCCTTTGCCGTTCCTTTCCAGCCGTAATCATTTTCCTATTCCTTATTCCACTGATCTCCTGAACCGTAAAACTGAAATGCTAGTCTAAAGAATCAAACTTTGACTACTAGTAGTTTTTAACAGTATAACTGCGATGAAATTGTTCAGCCGAATATCGATACTAATAAATGCAATGTGATCTTACAGAGCTCCCTCTCCAAGTAGAGGCAAACACATTTAAGAAGTCGATTATCACAAATGCATCATTCCGAACAAAGAAATTGCCAGGTACATCACTTTTTTTCTTGGCACTTCGCGTTGTTATATAAAAATAGAACTTCCCTACAAATATGTAACTTTTATGTTCGAATGTTTTATTTACAGAGGACATCCCGATCGTAGAATCAGAAACTATTCCGGAAGAAGGAGACGCACCATCCATAATCTCAAAATCTAAAAGTAAACTTCCGCATATACTGGCGAAGATGGCAAAAAGAAACTCTGTCGTGGTTATAAATGAAGAAGGGGACATTGAGACTATGGCTACTCCACCAGAGCGAAAGAAAAGTATTGACTCAACTCCAGTATAAAACAGACGTTTTGGTATTAATATTGTAGTAAAGTAGTATTAATTCAGCTTCATAGAAATTATTAGCGAGGAGTTATTTCTAGCAGTGCTGAATGTTTGGTATTTTCCAATGAGTTCATGAGAAATCAAATTAATCACTCGTGCTTGGTATACAGGAAAGCACACCGTAAACCTTAGCCCTTACGGCAGTCGGATTCGGACTTGTGGGAGCAATCCTTGAACTCATTTGTCTGTGGGATTGCAGAATATTGTAGCCTTTGAACAAAGTTTTTCCACATGCGAAAATAGTTTTATTATATTTTCCAATATGTTATACACATGTGAAAATGAAAAGTCAGAAAATTCCTCAAAAGTTACATACAGTGTTCTACACATTGTTTAACAACTAAAATAGGGTCAAATATTTTAAAATAGTCATCCAAAGTCTAGTAGTTTTTGTTAGTTGAAGGACACGCACGCATACTTTATCGATTGACAACACTTACAAAGTCATATAGATAATATAGAAGAGTAAAATACATTATAATATGTTGGATTTTTTTCTGGTTTGCGACGACAACTCATTTAATACAATAGTTTAGGTTGGTATTATATAGTTTACCCATAGCTTAGATTTATCTGCACAAAAACGATTGGTTGTCTGACTCCAAGTACATACTAAACACACGTTTGTTTCGCACCCTCAATATGCGAAAGCGAAATTGCGATACAATCTACCACCGTCTCACGCTTTGACTATGGTTAGCGTGCCGGTTTACATTAAATGTGGGCCTTACATACATACATTTAGATAGGTTTGTAGAGAAGAGTGGTCACATATTTCTTCCGGTAACGATGTGTCGCACTGAGGACCATTACACCATCCTTGATGGACAAAGCGTACAGATGATTTAACATCACGTGATTTGGCTCAGGTAGTAAAGTTGGCTCACACTGTAAGGCCCACAAAGACAATATTTAGAATCAAGAAAACAATTGAATGTTGGATGTAATTTTTTGGAAGATAATTGTAACGGCGGTCAGGGTTCTTTCATCCTATGGACAGGTCAGGTTGGATTGGACAGGTCGACAGGCATCAAAATTCCGAACGATACTACGAAAACAAATAATACAAACACTTACGGATAATGGCGTGTCCTTATTTAGGATAACTTGTAACAAGTGAGGTGGCAGGATAGGTGGCCCAGTAGTTTTTTCCCACGGTTTGTAAGTTGGTATATCTTGGGCATAATCTGATCCAGGAGGAGATCCGGAGTCTAAAATTATTTGGCCAATTTTTAGTGAACGTGACTTGACAATTTTTCATGATGAAGTACTTACTGTATTGTGCGTCATTCTTCGATGTGACGGAGTCCATAGCTAGTGCATCAAACACTTCAAAATCAGTTTTCTTCACTATTATGACATTATTTTTTGATCCAATATCGCTCTCACTGAAAAAATCAATTTAAAGTCAGGTTACACTAGCCCCTTCCACAATATTCTTGGAGACGTGGGTATAAGCACATGGGTATAACTTAAGCGACTTAAGCGGATTTGAAACTGTGTCTGACACTTACACACAGGGCTCATTTGGATCATGTTTCCATTCACCGTCGATATAGAATTTGTACTGGTGCTCGCCCTCCGGCAAGTCCACTATTGTGCAGAAATCCGCTTGGCTATTCCGAAATAAGAAAGGTTAGAAATTAGAAAACTTAGACCATCAGGACACTATAGAATTTAAAAATCAAAATCAAGGGTTTGTACCTGTATAGTCCAAATCTTTTAACCATTGGAATCGTCTTCCAATCCGAAAACGTGCCACTAATGAAGACTTGTTTTCCACCTCCGTCCCATTTAAAAACTGTTGGAAGGATTCTCGGTGATGACTGGGTCTGATTAGGTGAGATTTTAGTTCCTTCTGAGACTGTCGAAGCCCGGACTCTACCTCCTTCTGGATAGTCATCCTCAGCCTTTGGGAAATAGATTAGAAACACAAATTAAATGTTAGCTGTAAGCACAAAATAATCAACAACAAATAGCCGATTGTCATCAAAATTTGTTCGTACCCCGGCTTCTATTTTGACTGGTTTTGTGTAGTAAGGTTCATCATCTTCATTTGATGTTTGAAGGATTATTTTCTGTGGATGTGATGAATTACTTCCAACGGATGGTCGCTTGTCAAATGTGAAAGCTGTTCCATCTTTGATACCTCCTGGAGAAGATGGAGGAAGGCTATCTCCGGATTTGTGACGATCTCGTCCTCCACTACCAGTAGTATTCGCGTTACCCATTTTCTAATGTTGACCCAACCAGAACCACCAACCAACGCAACAGGAACAAGACTTTCTGGAAAATAATGACATATTTAAGGCTTAAGGTTTTATTTTTACTTTCCATGCTTTGGCTTTCACTTACTTTCACTCTAGTAAAAAATACAAATATGAGAATCGAAAAACGTGAGAATCCGATTACTAGGTCCGGAACTTGGGATTTACGAGTCAGCTATTTTGCTAGTTTATGCCAAATTAAAAATTATTGTACACTGGCACTTGGGCCGACTTGGGTACACCGCGGAGGCTTAACGAGTAACGTAAGTTTATAGTTTTTTAGTAATGAAAGTCCAAAGGTGTGTCGTCTGTGGTCTGTCGTATGGGCTAATGTGCAAGTAAACTTAAGCACGTAACAAAATATCGACCACCCAATAATGCAGGACAGCACAGTATAAATTTTTACTAATATTTACACGGATGGGAAATAATTTCTTCGCTTTTGCATTCAGCACGTACTGACACGTACTTCACTACGTAAACAAACAGGAAATATTCACAATTATTTAACTTGGCTGGGATGATAATAAAAAATACAAGTAAATAACAATAAAAAATCGTTTAAATT